>MUZC01000484.1:8699-64172 GCA_002072015.1 Radix auricularia
TGTGTGTGTTTAATAATAATTTGTTTGAAATCTGTTTTTTTTTATGAACTGCATAACATGCTTCAGAATATCAACGTGTTTCATGTTTTCTGTACATGTTTTTTTTTATAATATTACATTTTTGTATAGGTACAATAAACAATGAAAGCAGTTTTGTAATTTTAAAATATTTAAAAGATTCCCTACTTTTACAAAATTCACCAACACACTAGCTTTAATAGAGAATATCTTAAAACGGAGTAGCAGGTTTTAAAAACCCCACACATAATCCTAAGCTTCACGCATTTCACTGTAACTAAAATCTGTCTATTTAAATTTGAAATTATTGTTATCTCATGAAAAGTATTTTATTCTTATTTTTTTAAATTGAAAATCACAAAAGACAACCCTTTTAAAAGTTCAAAGACAGACATATTACAACAGGACGATTTAAAATAACCCTTTAATACGTTTATTTAAATTTAATTTCAGTATTTTAATCTTCAAGGACACAAATGAACGGAATAAATATATATTACACGTTTAAAAACACACACATATAAACACATTTATAATAATTTTATTTAACTTGTGTAGTTACCAAATAATCCTGCATCAAACGTTAGGTTATCAGCTGGAATATCGTAAACCCCATCTAACACAGTTTCTAGCTCTCCGTGGCTTCCATTAATCAGGTGAACTTCTATGTGGGCATCTGTCAGTTACATTTTACAAATATGTATGGAGCTTGTTGGCAATCGTAAATGAAAGTGACACATAAATGGAATAATTATTAAGGGAAAAATGATTCAGAAAATGTGTGTCGTAATGCGAGTGAAAATCAAAGAGACTAAAAATGTTTGATTAGAATAGATAATGAAATGTATGCGTATCAAAAGTGGTGTATAATACTAATTTTGTAAATTTTGTTTGAAAGTATATATTTTATCTCCATTAACTTTAAAAAAAATATATAACTCGAAAATATAAGCTGCGACTTTATGGCCTGTATAGTGGATGCCTTTCTGTTGGGATTCACATGCAAAGTTACATACTCATCATCAATTAAGATGATATTATACCCGGAGTTTCATGTGGTTTTATTACGATTATTTTTTTAAATTATAAAATTTCAATTGGAAGTTTCCATTTGGATAAACGAAGTATGTTTTTTAAAAAGTTTTATTTATTTATATTTTTTTTTTGGGTTTAACAATCAATCTTGTGCTGTTGATATTTATTTGCATGGTAAAATTAGATCTGCGGATGTTTTAAGAGACAACAAATTGTAGCGAAAAGATATAGATCTAACTGTGTAGAAGAAATAGTTTGAAAAGACACACAATCTTTCACATTATAAATAGATACATAATCCATTGAACTGCGCTGAAATTAAAAGAAAGTAAACATTTTGTTCAAATATATTGGTATTGTTTAAAATATATTTTGTTTCCTCTGAAAACGACGCGATAACGTAAGTAATTGTTAATATAAGTAAAATAAATTTCTTTACAGCTTTTTCTGAGGCATGTTTTATTTAACAAATCAGTGATTAATGTTGAAGTTAGTGTTTTCTAATTAACGATTTATACAAGTTTGGTTATCAGTAAAGACTACGCCCATATTGTTGATTATTCAAGAAGTTCATTGAAAAGTGCTTTTTTATTCTTCATAAACAATTTTCAATAGTTTTTGAAAATATTAGGATTTAAAGAGGGCTACAATGTCACAGCAATGAAATAGCCGTTGACTGATTAACACATTTTATATTAAAAGTCATGCGGCAAATTGAAATAAGCTCTAAATAAAATTCATTAACTTCAAAGCATCGTTTCAGTTTTGTTTATAGAAGTTGTTGAAAATAAGAACTTAAATATTATTAACATAATCTCTAGTACAACACAAATCATCGTTATGGAAGCCATATCTTTTAGAATGAAAATTAATAGAAATTTTATGGATCATTTAAAATAGTTTGTTACAGAATGCATTCGAAATAAGATATTTTTTTCGCAATGGATTCACTTGCATTAGACGAACCATGAAGGCTACAACTATCTACTAATAAGTTCATAGAACACTGAACAGCTTTGAAATTTAGTCGACAACTTTTAATTCTGAGAGATGATGCGTCGCAATAGTTTTTTTTTTTTTTTTTTTTTATTATTTTTTTTTTTTAGAAACAATTGATGTTTTCGTTCAGCTAAAAATTAAGAGAGCTCTTTCTCTTTCACGTTAATTCACATTCCAGTTTTGAACGTTAAAAATAGAGGGACACTTTGTTAACAAAAAGTGAAAGCATATTTCTTTTATAAAAATGAAATGAGATAAAACATCAATCAACGGTATCCCAAAATGTTACTACCCGCAAAACATTCATCAAAGATTTTAAGCCTAAAAAATTAAAAAATAGCGTGCACTAAAATCTTCGAATTCATTCAGAGCCCATTGATTTTATAACAAAAGTATAAGTTTGCTTAGAATAGCACCGTTTGTTATTTCATCTTTATCAAAGATTCAATTTAATTTGCGAGCACATAAAACAAAGCAAATTGACAACGTTTATACGTAGTTAGTGTTGAAATATATATGATGCCAAAACATGAATGGGAGATAGTTGTTTATTAATTTGTTGCAGCTAGTCGGAGTTAATTTTATACTTTGATTTTTATTTCAAGTCTTAGACAAATCATATCACGTTAAACATGTTTTGGACACGATTTTTAACTGTAATGAAGTCATATCAATGGAAATAATTGAAATTCATTAGATTGTAATAAGCTGACTAAATTGATGTAAGAGTTACGCAAACGTATCTAGCTGGCGTCATAAACTCTGTCACAACTAGAGAAGATTGTGTACAAATTACTTGTTTTTTTTTAGAATTTGAAATGAAGATCTTTCATGAAAATACAATGTCAATAAAGAAACATTTTCAAATATCATTTTTAAAAAAAAAGTATAACTTCTTATCCATGTCTTATACACCCTAGTCGACAACGAATAAGAGTGCCGAGGTTTTAGATAGAATTCAGAATACATTGCAATGTCAAGATATGACAGCTGACTATATTATTGTAGTACATGGAAAAAATGCAGCACACTTATAATTACATTAAACTATTATTTTAGCTTGTGCCAAAAAGGATGGGCTTCTTTTATTAATACACCTGTTAGTCAATGTTTAAAGTTTAAAGTAATGCTTATATTTCCTTTAAAAAAAAGAAGAAAAAAAAAATAAAGCCCAAACACCAAGCAGTTTTTATAAAGATATACATCCAGATCTAGATAGACAGAATGTTTTCAAAATCATGTATAATCGCTGGGCAATACTGTACGCAATTTTTGCTCTTAGGCTGTGAAGAAATTTACGTTTAAAAATAATGTATTTATAGAGTTACAATATAGGCCGTCGACTTTTCGCGTACTGATTTCGTTCCATATTAATCCTTCAACCTGGTAGCCAATGTTAAAGTTATAATTTCATAGTTTAAAATTTAAAAATTTATTTCAAACCCTACCAAGGATGTCTGAATACTGAGAGTTATTTTGATGGAACAATTGCACATGAGTGATAACGTTTTAGTGTTCCATGTTTTCTTTATAGCCTTCCATTTATTCACTCAGTAGAAAAATAACAATATTTGCTTTCATATGTTAGTCTTAGTAATGATAAACGAATGAGTCTAGTTTAATTGACATACGTCTATTCATGCAGAAATGTATGTGACGTAAAATCAGAAACAAGCAATAAAACAGGATATTTATTGTCTAAATTTATATAACATGATATGATTACCACTAGGGGTGATTCGACCGGTACGAGAAAGTAGGTCTATGCATTGATATGATTCATTACTCTCCTGCTCTTCCCTAGATTGTTGATTACTGACGTCACCGCCTTCATCCAAAAAAAAAATATATATATAATATATATATTAGACCTGCGGAAATTAACGATTAATTTCTCGTTAAATCGGTAAATTATTTTATCGATTAAAATTATTTTAATCCATAAAATAGTGATTAAAATAAAAGAAATGATTTTTTTTGTTCTTTTTTTTTTTAAAAAAAAAAGATCGCTTTATTCATAAATAATTAATAATAGTTTTTATTTTTTATTTTTTTTTACGTACAAACTTCTCTGTTTAAAAAAAGTTGGAAAGTATAAACTTTAAAATAACCTGTTTTATAAGGACGATAACAAAATTTAAATTCATACATTTTATATTGAACTACTTATATTAAAAATATATCTCCTAACAATTTTATATCTCTTAAATTAAATTAAATTAAATACTTAAATTATGGGCATTTTAAAAAATCCCATAAAATGACACAAAATGTAAAGGAGAACAATCTAGTGAGAAAAGTGATTATGAGGTCTTATAAAAAAAACACATAATTTAAGAAAAAAAATTGCAATAAAGGTAATTTTTTAAATCTTTTTGTTAATTGTCAAAGAATTTCTATATGGCTGTATTACTTTTATATTTTAAAATAAATTAGAAATGTTCATTCAAGTACCTAACTTTATTACGTTATTTAACGTATTTTCATTAACNATATATATATATATAAATGATAATAATATTAAACAATTTAATTTTTATTTGTTAGATTTATTTTCACAAAAGATAATGTCGTTATAAAGTATGTCAAAATATGTTTATAATTCCAAAAAAACTGTTAACATTTCTTAATATCGTTCTAATTTATTAAATTGTTATTTCCATTAAAGGGTCATGTGATCAGAATTAAATAAGTTGGGAGTTCTTTAAATTAAAACAAATATACATATATATATATATATATATTTATGTCTTTTTAATGTTAGTTTCCCTACAAAATTATGTTGTCCCAACTTTGTAGAGGGTGTGATCTCATTTTACTAAGCGAGTAAATTTGGAACAATCTTAGAAACCGAGAACGATAATAATGGGCTGTACATTTACATAATGTTACAAATTTAATTTTTTTGGTCCCATGCCATTAAAGGTGGTATTTAAAAAAAAAACACATAAATTCCTAAATATTTTGTGGGAATTTATTCCTCCACTCTCATGCGATTGTATGAATACAATAACTTTATCTCATCTTACATATGAAAAATGACATTGAGCTCCCCGCGGTCCCAATTGGTGTAAGGCGCACGGTTCGAAGAAAAACAACCTTTGTTTTCAATTTGAATAATGATGGATATGTTTGACAAATCCTTTGAAATCAACTGAGTAACAAACAATCAAATTCTTACGAAAAAATTGATTTTGGTCCTCATGCCCTAAAGAAATAGAAATGTAGGGGCTTTTAGCTCAATAGTACTTTTATGTGGATGATCAAACTTGTATATATTACGTTTGCTTAAGATCCAAACATTTAAACTGTAGCCAAATGTTTAAACACATTTTTACATAGTTTATAAAATTAAAAACTTAAATTTTTGCGAGCTCATGGCCACCAGTGAATTGTAAATAATTATTTTGTTCGCTAATTATCATCGCGAGAGTATGTACAGGCAAGTCACAAGATTACATGCTTCTGCCAACAAGAAACGTTGGAGAATTAGTATGAGTGAGTGAGTGAGTGAGTCAGTAGGAGCTTTTCCTTTAATAAGTATAGATAATATTACCCTGACTGTTCGGTTCATTGATTAATTCCAGGTAATGATGTTCGTCTCCATCACGCTGTGAATCGTTGGTGGGTATTGGAGTTGGTTGATCCCTGACGTCACGGCCTGTATTCAAAGAACATATTGAATTTATAATTGATTTATGTTATTTCACAATAATCTCTCTTTCTCTCTCTCTCTCTCTATATATATATATATATATTTAAAAAAATTGTTTTGTTTCCATTAATAGAACTAATAAGTCAAATAACCCGAGGTTGTCATAAATTAAATGAGCTGATTAGATTTAGTAATGACCATAACCTTCACCAATACATTAATATAAACTACTTTAATAAAGGCACGGATCCTGCAGAAGAATTACAATTCACCATTTTTGGTTATATTTATATAACAAAAGCAAGCACAAGACGAGTGCAAATAAGTTTGACAAATGACCTTCCCCAGAGATGACTAATCATAATTTAAAGTTGGCAAGCTAAGGTGGTGAAGAGTTGAGGGGGGGGGGAAGTGGCAAGCAGCTAACCGCAGTGCACATGTTTTCAGACCATATCTGCGTCGGCAGTAATCCCAGCCCCCGAGGTTCATTCGCGTTGCTCTGATTTTTAATTAATTTAGATTTTGACTCTTATCCCACTTCACTTTATTTCTGTGCACTACTTATGTACAAATCTGCGGCGTATTCTATGCCGTGGGCCGCATCTAGTATATATATATATGTATATATATATAATTCAGTAAATGCAAAAGTCAGTAAATTTCCGCAACTAAATGATATAAAAAAAAAAGAAAAAATCCATCCCAAATATACATTTAAATTTCAAGAAAATTTTGTTCGTATTCGTGCAAAGGAAAAAAAATAATAAAATTAAAAAATTCCGACCAAAGAAATAATAATTGAGCTAAGTAGCTACAATAATTACCATAGCCATGTACAGCACCATAAACATATTTAGGTGCAATAGGCTCAATGTATTCATCTAGTCTACCTTCTGCTGCCCTTTCAGTATTACGTTGACCAGCTAAAACGTCATGTTTTTCTATGAATTATATTTTCAAAAAGGAATCAAAATATTAAAATAATATTGTAGGAATTGTAACAACAAATAAAAACAAAAACATTTCCGGATATAAATTATTTGCTACAGCATCGAAATGAGGATTAACCAATAGATATACTACTATAGTTATTATTTGGTCTATTTATTTGAATTGCCTCATTTGGAGTTGTGTTAATATAAGTATTCTATAAAAAAAATTCAATAAAAAATGTGTAAAAACTCCTTTACCAATGAATTTTTCTTTGACAAAAGCTGTTTAGATTAACAATATAATGCAACTTAAAGAAACTATGAAAATGATAATGAAGATTAACAAAGATTTATATTTTAGAGGAGTCAAAATGTATTCCCTGTTTATTCGTTTAAATAGTTTTAATTTTTTATTATTATTACATTTAGAGTATTATGATCAAAGTTAGTACTTTTTTAAATTGATAAAATAAAAATTAAGTTAAATGCGAGTATTAAAAGAATTAATTGATTTTTGTTTTAAATTGTAATAAATAATTTCGATGAAATACTCATCATGCTTGTTGCCTTCTGGGTTCTGGATATAATCTTATTAAGACAGACTCTTGTCAAATAAAATATGTTCTTTATTGTGGTAGAAATACACGTATGAATCCTTCACTATCTGCTTTAAACTGAAGTCAATACAGCCATCGAGACATCCAATTATAGGCATACAGGCTCCGATAGTCACAATGTTCGAGCAACCTCGATAACACAATGTGTCACAAGCACAGCCCTGGCCTAACGTCCACACGACTCAGACGTTTACTCGACCCTCTCACACTACACAGTCCCACACTATTTATAGCTCTTGCGCGCACTCTTCAAGTCATGGCGTGACATTCAAATGTCCGTCAACTGAACACCGTTCATAACATTTTCACCACAACTCACAACAACTCAGTGACGGTGATTCTGATACCTTGATAATGCTCTCAAACATTTAAGATATGTTTATATTTACCATATGGTTGTAAGTCTGTCGTAGTTCTGAGGAGAAATGATTGATATGTATAAAATAATACAAATCAAATCAAATGAGCTCCAAGAAATCGTAACTTTGTTTGTTTGTTGTTTTTTTTTGCCAATAAGTTGATAATAAATGTTTAATTTTAGCAATTGACATAATGTGTTTAGGCTATTGTTAATCTTACAAGATTACCTTTTGTTTATATTTTCCTCTTGTTTTTTGATTCGCATCAATGAAATGATAAATAAGTTTTAAAATTAAAATTGTATGTATATTTTTTGAAGATCGAAAATGGGATTTTTTAAATTTTCATTTAAATTTAATAGGATTGCCACTCACATAAAAAGCAAATACAGTGTTTTTTATTGATACCTTTGGAATCCAAAATGTAAAGACGACTTCTTTTATTTTAAGTTAATATTATCTTTCTTTTTGTCTTTTATGTAGATACAAACATGAATTAGCACTCATTGAAACATTTACAACAATATGTATATATATATATATATAAAGAAATATGCTTTTAAAATATGTTATGTTTAATTTTATCACTATGTAAACATTAATTTGAAGAAAGTTTTCGACCCATAAATCGTGTAAAGAAAACAAATAATATGAATAATAACTTAAAATGCTTACAATTGTAATTAAGATAAGTAGCTTCAATAATTACCGTCGTCTGCTACAGTGTCATAAGAAGGTGTTTCCTCTGTGTGAACAATGTTTGTGTTATTTCCATCTTCTTCTTCCGTTTCTTTACTGTTACATTGACCACCTAGAAATATTTTTTTTGAAATAAAAATTACGTATATTTGACGACACGTATGAAATTTGTCTTAGTTACCTTTAAATTGTAGATAGAACTTAACGTAACATTTGCGTTAACTAACGTTAAGTCGTACATAGACAACAATAACTACGATATATGTCTCTATGGCCTTAAAATAGTACAAAGAGACCCTTACAGTGACATTGTGTTAACTACCTTTAAATCGTATTAACACAACAGTAACTACGATAACCGTCACCAGGAATAAGCCACCAAGACAACCTCCGACAATAACTGCAGTCATTGAGAGGCTAGCATCGCTGGACATGGTCACAGCCGCATCTTGACCAATAGAAGTAAGGAGCGGATTTGAAAAGTCTAGTATTTAGAAAAAAAATTGTATTAGCGCCGTCACACATAAAATGTATTAACACTAATAATACAAAGTAACAGATGTAATGATTGTTATTAGCGCTTTGCAATTACCAAATAAAAAAGTGCGGAAGAAAGATGATAAAGAGTTGGGTTTTTTTTGTAATGCTTGATAACTTACTGTATGATGGAACAATTAGTATCGTAGTATCTGCAAACTTGATTCCTGGAGAGTTAGCACTTAACAAAACACAGTCAAATTTCAGTACTACTAATTCAAAACTACTTAGCTTTTTGTCTGGTATAAAGTGTTATATTTTTAGCCTTATTTATGTTGATAAATCTTTATACCAGAGTAGACGCAAGGTATAATACTAACTGTATGCATGTATACTTTTTCAAAGCCTATGTATTCCTACAGGCGGCTATAATCGTCACGTGGCCATTTTCCAACATCATCACGAATATTTACGGACCACATAATGTTTAAGACATATATATATATATATATACATACATATACATAACTACATAAACAATTTCAAATTATTTTATGATAATTATTTTTCATGATCTTAATTGGGATGTAAAACTTTTTATCCATTCCACAAAAACTCAAATAACCTATACAGTCTCATGTTTAATGCAACTTTAAAACATAAAACTTAGTCGTTTGAGTCTTCTTAATTAGCTTTTCTTTGAAAAAAAAACGTATCCCTTCTCTATGCTTTGAGATTCACTGCGTTAATTACATCAATCATGCTACGTACTTCTTAGAGTTATTCCATTCTTTTAGAATCCAGTTAGCTTTACGGAGAAATCATTACACGTCATAATGATGACTTGCTTTCACATAAAAGAAATAATTATTCTTACAGGACACCGAACCCTGCTGGATATAAGGCTTCAAATCTACATATCAAAGTACTGAGACGTGAAATCAAGAACAGTATCTTATTACGTCTATGTCACTCCAACTTCTAAACCTTCTAAAGTGGAATCGAAGTCACTATCGAAATTACGTAGACACAAATTGCCATATAGATAGTTCATTGTTGAAGCAGTCATTGTGTGAGTTAAGCATATCGTAGATAAACAGAGATAAGTAATAGATGACTTAAAACTCCTATAGAGATCTAAAAACCTAAAGAATATTTTTTTTAAAAATGAAAACAATGCTGTCCTAGTGAAAAGTAAACAATTTAAAAACTAATTATAGAATCAGCATATTTTTAATCATTAGTAGCGATGCAATCTTCAAACTGAACTTGGTAAACCAAGAAATTCGACCATCCGTTTCCTATAAGTATACTTTCATTATGGAAACAAAGCACGCTCTAAGGAAATTTGATTCCATCTATATCGCTTAAGAATATTCACTCTTTATTCTACTTTTAAAAAAAATTAATTTCCTTACAATGATGGTCTTCTAGATTTTTATATCGCTGTATATAGAAAAACATAACCTACTACTGAAGTATTATTTACATTTTTTCAGACATAAATAGGACGACCTCACCTTCTTTAATACTGAACATAAAGGCTAAGTTCCCTTTTTGTCCATTGTATATAGTCAGTGTATAGTTGGTAAAGTCCTCCGGCTCCAAACTTGATATGATCAAACTGACGTTTTTATAAGGAGTAACATCTTCTTGGTACATTATTGTATATTTTTGAGATTCAGTTGTATTTTCAGTAGGTCCATACGCAGTAAAAACATCTTCATCATCTCTCATTAAAGTAAATATATCAGGTTTTGGATACCCGAAAATGCGTATGATCACAGTCACAAACGTTTTTTTCAATGCGCTGAAAACCTGATCATTCTTTGATGGGTCTTGGAGCTGGAGTGGACCTAGAGAAACGTCAACTCAACTTATAAGCAAAAACAAAGCAATTAAACAAATAATAATAAACATGTTTTTGTGTGGAAATTTCTAAAAGTATTTGTAACAGTTTTAAGTTGTGTCTTCTGACATTAAAAATCTAGACATTGAAATTTATAAATGTTAACACAATGTAGAGTTACGCAACTATAGATAATGATTTTTGGTCCGTGATATTATAATTTTATGTCCGGAACTAGGATATTTAATGTAGGCCTGATTGTTTCTTTTTATTATCTTTTAAGTCTGGAGAAGAATTTTTTTTTAACTTTAAGTAACACAATATAAAAGATAATTTTAATATTTCGGTGTCAAAAAAAAGTTTTAGAGATTGCATACAGAAGATGTATATTGCTTACATTTTATAAGCACTGTCGTATTTTTCTGTGTGTACCCTAAGACGTTGTTGGCAACACAGCTGTATACACCACTGTCTCTACATTCTGCAGTCTTACTCCACTCTAGAGTAATGTTTTTATCTATTTGGCCGAATAGGTGACTTTTATCTTTCAAGAGATGTAAAGATGGTTCGGGATTTCCCGCTGCTTCACAAATGACACTGAATGTTGATCCACTTTCTACAATCACCTGTCTCTGTTGACTTCCATTTATTGATAAATATTTGAGAGTTGCAGGATCTGTTGGTACATAATAAAAATGTTTGACACAAATGTCCCTCTTTCATAGTGTAAAATTAAAGCTGATAAAGGAAAATTCAAAAGTTTTTCCAAGAAAAAAACAACAATTATATTTAATACAATAGCCTTACATAGCAAAAATCTAATATGCAGTATTTATATGTAGTTTGTAAGAATTCAAAATCAATTTAATCCACTATATATATATATATATATATATATAGATATATATATATATATATATANTATATATACATATATATTTAAATGTTTATACTGATACATTTAAAACTATGCACTTCTTTTATTTTTTCGTTTTGATATCATTGTGGTGAGTTTATAATATGACTTATAATACTAGAAAACTTCTATTTGAGTAAATAATTTTAAAACAAATCCCACAAAAGATATTAAGTCACGTAATTGTGCTATATTTTAAAGAACGTTTCAGATTAGTTAATATCAAAGCAAAACTCAGAACCGCAGTCACAGATGTAAGGGTTATTGAACGAAGAACTGTCATAAATTCTGACTAAATCACAAAAATAATACTCATGATTATAAAATGTCATGCTTTACTTACACCAAACATCTAAGTAACATGATTTTGGATTACTTTGCCGATTGTATAAGCTGAAAGCTCCACATGTATAATCTGCAAAATAAGGAACAATTAATTTTATATTTGTGCGATTTAAATATATTTAAAATAAATTATTATCAATTACTTCTAAGTTCTTAGTAACGATACAATAAAACATGTTATTTTTTAATGTAATGTTTTCACAACCTAAGCCGATGCATGGACTATTTATTGTAGGTAAAAGAATAATCTTACTGCAAATGAAGACTCATAGTAAAAATCGTTTCCTACATTTCTCTTTAAAACATTAAAATTCTCACTAATTTTTAAAAGAACTAATATTGAAAAGTTTATGAAACAATTGATACCATACACACATACTAGTTGCGTATCTAGTAGCTGTTGCAGTAAGAGTCAATGTCCTATTTGAAGATGTTAAAAAAGATGTTCCATTGATCAGCCAGGTCAGGTTAGTAGGAATGTCAGTATTATCTGTTCTTTCACAAGCACACGTAAATTTTGAACCTTCTCTTATGCTGTCCTCGGGCACTTGTATAAGTGTAACCGTTGGAATTTCTAAAGCATAGAATTTTTTAACAATTTATATTGAACGCGTTTGCTTTAAACTTAATTTTGCTTCTATTTAAATAAATTTATTTTTCTTTTAATTGGAACCCTTTTTTTAAAAAAAAACACAATAATTCAATTATCTTTGTTCCAAATGAATTTTTTTTTTACATTCTTAGTACAATTCCCTTAATATTTAGATTCATATTTTTAAAAGGGCTTTAGCAATTAACTATACTTTATAGATTATGGACTATACCCTTACCAACATTTAAGTAAAGCACTTTACTACTATCACCGTAACGAATGAGGGATTCATCTCCGAATGGAAATAATGAAACATTAAATTGAATTTTTCCTATCCTTAACAACACTGGGTCGAGAATTAATTCACAAGATGCATTAGTGTATAAGGTTGCCATGTCAATATGATTTTCACACACTTTCGTGTATTGAGTGATGTATCCCTCCTGCCGAGAGAAAATTTAGAAATAAATATTTGAAGGAAAAAAAATAAATCTCGTAAATGTATGAGGTTTACAAAAAAAAAAGTTAAAAAGTAAAATTAAATTTTAAAAAATTATCTTGTTATTTTACCAGGACTAATCTTATAGATTCATAGAAATTCACTCGGTTAATTAGGCTCTAGCCACCAGTATTAAGTAATATAATTAATGTAGACTAAAAAACGTTTAACACATAAATAAGAAAACACTATCAACGTGTACACACTATGGAGAATAATGACATTTAATCACTCGGAATAAAAAACGAATACAAAACATTATGTATGTATATATAAGTGGGTAATAACGCTCAACGTAGACGAATCGCCAATACATTAGAAGCAGACTAAATACAGATATGATTGAGAATAATCCAACTTTCAGCTGGTCAGTGGGTGTTGCCAATCAATAGATAATCGACGGTTCTGTCTAGCGTCACTCCTTCTATTAACTCAGCTGTCAGGCGTAGTTTTTATCAATTAGTTGATGCGTTTTCTAATCCCGAAGTGCAGTCCTGGTCCAAGCTCTAGCTATCTGGAACGAGGGACAGCTTTGTTTGCTCACAGCGAAGACAATCTTGCAAAATGTTTCTCAATTGTTTCAATACGTGGTCTCCTGCACCCTTTCTTACATTACCAGCGGTGGTCGAGTGGTAGCGCGCGAAGGCGATGATTTATTCCCGGGGCCTGAAGAGTCCCCGAGTCATCCAGCTCTGAATGGAATCCTAGATAGGCGGCTGGGTAATGCGTGGAACCCGTAGCCGTGGCCTGTGACCGCTGCATCACTTGCCAAAAGATCATCTGTCATGGTTTGTAGTCGCAATTATATTCTGCATAGTAGGAGCGTCTGCATATCTGTGATATAATATATACATTTGTTTCTATACTTTGTTGGCTTTACTAACCCTGCTACTCCCTGCTATACCCCGCTTGCTGAACCAATTCATCTAGGCTCTAGCTCCTCACAGTCTATCCCCTTAGAAATTAATTCGTTTTGTTTGCCGTGATCTTCTGGAAGAGAGAACGCTTCATTGTCCTCCCCCCCTCCTTTATAAGCAAAACTCAACATGTCGACAGTGTCCCAATGTCAAAAAATATACACAACATATTCTATTGGATTTTCTTTTGTACAACGAGTCAACATTCGAGAACATTCTCCTGGTTCTCCAAAACCCGACTATAATTTACTTAACACTAAGTGTTTTCTCTCATGCATACATTTCTAATTTAAGATCACGTCTGTCTTAAGTATGTGTAGCGTCCTCCAAAAGTGGCCACATTATTATAGATCGCCCTAATAATCTTTGGATGAAAAATGTCTGGGAGTAGTTTACACAGGTGATCATTGACTGGTGAGCTGTGTCCGATGATAGAATGTACAACAACAAGAACTAATCAGATGTTAAACGTATGCTGCTAGCACTTGGCCAGAAGACACGTAAAGATCAACTGTGGCAATAACCAGAAAGAAGCTTATACATTCTTCAATCACCTTACCAATAGAGTACTCATAATACTAATATAGTGAAAGAACTATTACGAAAGGTAAGCAAAATTTGGTTTTAAAACAATATAGAAGTTTTGAATGATTTGATTGCAGATTTCAGAATATCCTTGAAAAACAAAATAGCATTAAATAATAAAATATATTTTAACCTCAAATTTTGTTTTTTTTTCACCTGATTTGAAAATACTAATAGCTTAGCTCCTCCTCTTGGATATATTTTTTCTCCAGTGCATCTTATAATTATGTTAAAATCTTGAAGTAAAAGCGAGCAGTTTACATTTTCAGGCTGCTCTGAAACGGAAGAAATTTCAAAGGAAAATATATTTAGCAAACATATAACGATGACAACAAAGAATATTACAAGTAAAAGCACAATTAACATATATCTAAACGGCAATGTCTGATATCCGGCACTAAATTAAATATCTATTTATTATAAGAATGCATAAAATTGGGAAGTAGAACATAAAATGTGTTTTTATTCTAACATTTCTCAGGGGTCTTATACAAGGTGTAATGACAAGCCGGTAAAATGTAGATATTGATTTTTCGATTGGTGGTAACCAGTGCAGAATTCACGAATATGCTGAACACGAAATAAAGTCTCCCCCAAAATAAAGTCTCCCCCAGAGAGTTTATTTTAAATTAATTTCAACAAAGGGTGAATTTGTTTTAAATTGATGTCTCCACTGTTAAAATAAATCCTCCCCTTAATTTTTTGAAATTATATATAATTGTCTTATTAAGCTTTATGACTTACAACGAAATGTGTATTTGTTCTACATGCATTTGTGTATGATTATAGGGAATTCAACAATCATAAGCTTAGTCGGGGGCGTACGTATTTGTGGGTTAAGAGGGTGCATACCCCTATAGACACATATTTATAGTTGGTTTAATGCCCAGAGTTATTAGAAAGAATAACAGACAAATGAACTGGAATATAAAGATGATTAATTAATACGAAAACGCTGCAGTGAAGTCTTTCTTTGCGGTTGTAACATGAGTTAGGATTTAAATCAAATTTGCTATTTCTATTTGTTTATTATAATAATAAAAAATATCACTCGTCTTCTATCTGTAGAGTTTACTACATTAACTGAAAAAAAAAATATATAGCAAATCCAAGTAGCCAAGGTTTGTATATTAAAAAAAAACAACATAAGTTTACTTTTAAAATATGGTTTTAAAAAAAGCTGTTAAATTAAATTACTTTTTTTGTGTAGGCGTCTCAAAAAACACAGCACTAGCTAAAATTTAGACACACAAAAATTAGTTTACACGTTTAAACAATGATTGTCGTAGCTAGGGTTGGAGTCTACCATTACGTTAAATTTACTGTATAGCTCAGATAACAGTACAATTGATATCTGATTTTAGATGAGGCGCACATTTTGTTACTTTGAAATTCCCGTTCCATTGAATTAGTTAGGTATGAAATCAATTTAGTTACCCTAGAGCCCAACAGAATGAAGATGTCGCTTAGAGGTGAGATTTTTGTATTGATGCCATGCGAAATGACTGTTATCTGGTTTCCCAAAGATTGAACAGTCAAATGTGGACATAGGGAACGTGAAACATTAATACGCTTAAAACTTTCGTTAATCATTTCATGAGCTTATCACTTACTTCACATTTCTGTACGTACTTGGAACTTTATTTTATTTAATATTATTTTATTTTATATAATTTTATTTTATTTAATTGTTTTAAAATTATTTATGCTAGTTCCTGATATTATTATTATATCAATTAATTATTTAATGTAAAAAAAATAGTAGTATTATCTCACACACACACACAAACACACAACCATATAATTATATTAAAACTTGGATTTGACCGGATTAGACCCCGAGCTGGGCACGAATTTGTAAAAATGGAGATTTCTGGATTTGCCAGTACGGAGCTATTATAAATATGTATGTTTTTTGGGTCTATCGGCCTGTCGGATTTGACCGGATTCATGAATTGAAATACAGTCGGAGCCGAAGCCGGAATTGTAAACATGGCCAGATTCCGGATGATCCAAAGTGGAGAACCATTACAACCCTAATTAAAACTGCAAGACTAGGCATTAAGCACGAATAAATCGTGGAAAAGCGTAGGTGGCAATAATCTCCTGTACATAATGAGCATCTGCGATGTATAAAATAATGTTTATATGCATATACATGTGTATATATATGAATGTGTTTGTGTATGTACTTATTTTTATGTATGTATTGTGTGTACATATGTTTATGTTTAGACGTATGAATGTATGTATATATGTATATGTCTATGTGTATGTATGTATGTATACATTGATGCATTGACGAATGTATGCAATTATGCACATGTGCATGTATCTATGATTGTTTAATATTTCTTTTTTATTATATTTGAATGATACACTTTGCAATACTAATTATTGTGATGAAAGTATTGATGAATGTAGAAGTTGTGTATTTAATGTTTGTAGTCATAGATATAATATGACACATTATTATTGATCATATGTAAATCAGAGTTAAAAATGTTTAAACTAAAAAACCAGAAGCCAAACTTCAGAAAACTAGTAAATTTTCAAAATTGATAGTTTGATAGTGAAAAAAAACTCCGTAAAGTTATTAAAGGAATAAATTATTATATATATATATATTATTGAAACAGTCTCTCCAGAAGCGTTAACGTTTTTCGAAACCCACTGCTATAAGCTCTAGGCTTACCCCATTACTACTAAACCAATAAAACTCCTCCGATTCTTCCAGTGCTACATTACAGTAATGTCATCCCTTGTTATTGTGTCACCAAGTGCTGTCAGTACCACCAGCACCACCCCTCTATTTACGACTCGGCCCTACTGCTCTCAACACAAAGCATTCACAGATTTAAAAAAACAAAACAACATTGTATGATCGGGTTATAGGTTAAACATTTCAGTTGCGTAATTTGATTTTTGCCCCCTCCATGCCTTTACATAATTGGGTTACTTCGACCCACCTTCCCCCAACTTCAACAAGAGATGTCTGAAAATCCGGCGTTTGTGTGATTTGGCCGTTTATAACAACAAAAACTCATGCCTCCAAAGACATAATCCTTGCTTTATAAAACAAAACAATTGCCCTTTACACCAAATACTCGTGCGTTAATATGTACATTGGGAAAAAAGTGAAGTAATTAAGAATTTTTTTAAAAAATTATGTAACGCCCCTGAGAGGTGTCTAACGGTCTGGTCTCCAAACCCTCATATTTCTGTTTACCTACGCCAGTAACATAAATAGTATTATATTAAAAAATTATGAATATTATAGCAATACAAAAGAAAATATTTATTATTCTTTTGTTTTTCAATGATCTCTTTGTTTAATATCGAAAGTGTGATAGGGGCAGATTTATTTTGGGGGAGACATTATTTTAAGGGGTAGGGGGATTTATTTTAATTGGGAGTAATATATTTTCTCCGGCGGAGAGTCTGTTTTAAAATGGAATCTTCGGAGGAAGACTCTGTATTGGGGGAGGAAATATCAACTATAAAATTTAAGTGTCAAAGTTCAATGGTTTAAAAAAGCATATCAATGAAATGAGATTATTTTTATTTTAATTATGTCCTCATGTTTGCAAGGCAGCAGAGAAAATAAAAGCCGAAAATTCAGATAGCCCTGAAGATGATTATTTTGTGAAAATGGAAACTGCACATAAAAAATTGATAACATTTGCTGTCCAACTATTGCAAATTCTTGCATGAAAAAAGACGAAATAAAATTATTTTGATAAAATGTACGCTTTGCAAGAAGGGGGTTTTAAAAAAAACTGTCGTCAAAAATTAGTTCTAATTTAATATTTCAGAGGAATTTTAAAAACAGATAAAAATGAAAACAAATGTATAATGCACTTCCCCTAAGAGTGAAGGACAGATATATTTCAATAATTAAACAAAAATTTATTTTCGATCATGAGATAAAATTCCATTTCTCCATAAATAGTCCCGAATGTAAAATTATTGACTCTTACTGCTTAATTATTAAGAAGACTTCCACTGACGCGTATGTTATCTGTTATAGACACTCATTCGAAACAGAAGATTATATGTTTTTTTAAGACTGACTAGTCAGTCCAAATATTCTACGATATATTTGGTAAATTCCGTACCGGCCAATGTGTTTTTAATTTATTCATTTGAAGAAAAAAACATTTATTCTTACATATTTTTTTTATAATCAATATCAATTTCAATTTAAAAGAATTCAGTTAAATTTTTTTTATAAGACTTACTGTAAAGAAGTAACATAACTGTCGATAACTTTACAACACCGTCAGGTACAGTGCAATTAAATGTCCATATGCACTCATCAGTATCAGTTCCATTTCTGTAAACATTTTCTACTTTCAGTTCAACTTCTATGTTAAAATTTGAATTCAATGTCAACGTGCCCTCAGCATTTCTGTCGATTTGATGATGATTACATGGGAGCACTTTGGTACCATATAGAGGATTGGGCTCATACGGGCAGTGCAGTATGTGTTCATCACAGCGATACCAGTCAAAACTAAGAAAATGATAGCTCCTATAATTATCTAGACCAAAAGTGAGCCTAATCACGGCCGTGGAGCCTTCTTTAAAATAGGTTTGACATGTACCTGTAAATTAGTAAACATTTTATAAAATCTTATAATTTAATAAACATTGCTCTTTAAAACTTACCAGCAAATAAGTCACTATATTAAAGAACCTTGTAATTAAACTCTATATTTAAAAAAAAAATAATACAAAATGTAATTATTTTTTTTTAAAATAGAAGACAATAACGTCACTTTGCATATAAATATAAATTATCGATCAATTTTCCAGCATTTAAAAATTGATATTTCTTAAAATTAGATGCAAGAAAATACACCAAGAGAACACAAATCTGGGTGACATATACAATATAACCAATTGTTTTCTAAAGATAAACGTAATTGCCCAACAGTAACAATATTATGTTTTTTTTTCCATAGGTGTAGCGAAGGGGAGCAATTGCCCCGGGCGGCATTTAGCCAGAGGCGGCAAATTCACAGTCGTTAATTAGTTTCTAAGGAACAATGTATAAGAAAGTCAAGCTTTCCTTAGAATTAAAAGGAAAACCAAATAAGAAATAAATAGTAGAATTAAAAGAACTATCCAAAGGCATGTTGACTTTTCAACCGTCAAAGCTTCAAACTCCTTATTTAATATAAAATATTCTGATACAAATGCTACTTTACTGAAAAGTATTGAAGTAGTATGATGTAACACTGAAGTAGTGGTAGCTTAAATAATTGTTAAAATTATATAGCCGCTCCTGTTGTAAAAGCAAAACTTATTGTACATGAAACACGAGCCAAGCTGGGAATGGGACATTGTATATAAATTTTGGGGGAGGGGGCGGCTAATTTCTCGTTAAATATCTTCAAAGATGAAAAGCGTTAAAATAAAGTTTATTAAAATAAAAGAAAAGAACAGATAAAAAAAATCAAAGGAATAAAGAGATTCATTATACATGTGAACTTTTCAAATGCCAGAACTTTTAACTTCATTATGAATCTATAATCTTCTGATACCAATGCTACTAAAATGGAAAACAAAGGGGGTGAATTTGTATAAGCATATGTCAATATTGTTCTGGCATATATATAATTGATTCAAATTCGATTTTAACTTAGTTTAATCTTTGGAAAATATTTTATGGCGTATTTACAGTGTTTCTTCTACCAAAACATTATTATTTTGATTTTAATGTCTTTTGATTTGAGGAATCGACAATATTTGCACGCATATGTCCAAACGTAGCCTCCAAGGAAAAAATATTCAACTGTTATAAAGTTTTTTTTTTTTTAAAGTAAAGGATCCGAAATAGGATAGAAAAAA
This sequence comes from Radix auricularia, assembly GCA_002072015.1. Lineage (NCBI taxonomy): Eukaryota > Metazoa > Mollusca > Gastropoda > Lymnaeidae > Radix > Radix auricularia. The sequence continues at coordinate 29,050 of MUZC01000484.1, forward strand.
TTGCCAAAGAAAAACAATAAAATATAAATGAAAACAAAAACAAATTTGCAGTCCGTTTTGTTACAAATTTTGACATTATTAAATTGTGTTTTTTTGGTCACAGAGAGGACAGAACTATTGCAAATAAAGGCAATATTCCGAAAACATTGTATTTTCTTGCCAAGTGCCATCCAGCACTCATAGAATATCGTTGGGAAAAAAGGTTTTTAAAACTAAAATTCAAACTGAGCTCATAGCAATTTTCAGAGATATAGATCTAGAAAAATCATCTTTTTCATGAACATAATACCCAATATTGTTCGACTGTGTTCGAAAGCTCTTCATATATTTCACATAGTAACCAAACAAGTCCAATTGTGTGATATGTTACGATTGAAAATAAACAAGTAGACATTGTGAAATCTTTAAAATATTTCATATAAGTAAATGTCAATCTGCCTACATGTCTGAAATGCTTTTAATAAATGGTGATCTTAAATTAATGAATTGCAGATGATCATCATGTTTTAATACTTCTTCTTTACAGTTAATAATAATAATAATAATAATGATGACACTTATATAGCGCCATTTAACAAACATAATGTAGGCTCAATGCGCTTCAAACAAATGGCTGAGGTAATAACACGTATGAAAAATCAGACTATTTACAAGATAAACAATTTCTACAATTTCTAGAGGTAGGTATTAAAATAGTGAGTTTTTAGGTGCTTTTTAAAATTGTCATAGCAGGCGGTCTGTCTAAGCCCGAGGGGAAGTGAGTTCCACACTTTCGGGCCAAATGATGAGAAAGCTCTCATTCCGCACATCTGGAGGGAAGAACGCGGCACAGCAAGTAAGGAGGAATCCGCTGAACGCAGGTCTCTTTGTGGCACATATGGTGAAATGAGCTCACTCAGGTACAATGGCATTCTTTTGTTGTTTAAACACTGGTGGCAAATTGATGCGATCTTGTATTCGATTCTTGCCTTAACAGGTAGCCAGTGTAAGGAGCGAAGAAGGGAGGTTGCTGAGACCCGCTTCGATTTGCACATAACCAGGCGTGCGGCACTGTTCTGAATACTCTGGAGCCTGGCAATTTTGTCTTCGGGCAGACCGGCGAGTAGTGCGTTGCAGTAGTCCATTCTCGATAGTATTAGGGCAACTGCCAATGTTTTTGCAGAGTCAGTGGACAGGTAAGGTCTTATTTGGCCTAATCTACGTAATTGAAGGTATAGACCTCTGCATAGATTGGATATGTGGTAGTCAAATGACAGTGTACAGTCAAGGATCACACCGAGGTTCCTCACCTCAGTTGGAAATTAAACAGGCGTATCAGAAAGACGAAATAACATAAAATATCACTGTCAAATCTCACTGTTATGTCTTTCTCAAACAGTTAATTAAATGTAATTTTTTAAAATGATTATCTAACTGAAACTAAGTATCTATTTTAGTACTCTAGAACATTGTTACCCATTTTTATTCAAGCCCATAAACGTTTGGAATAGCTATTTACTTTACAAGCAATGCTTCAGAAAACAAATTAGTTAATATACCATATAGCTCTTTTGAGATTATTTTAAAAGCTAAAGAAAAAAAATAACAGAGGCAGAAAGAAAAAGTTCATTAGAAAAACAGACGCAGGAACTTTGCTAGTCACAATAAAAACTTTTTTACTTTTGAAGGTATGTCAAAGACGCACAAATTAAATTTATGAATGTATAGTGCTAGAAAAAAAATGCTTAGCAGAAGTTTCTAATAGAGAAATTAATGGAATACTTAAATGATGCCTTTAGAGTGGATACAATTTTATGTGGATATTTCATCGAATCTTTAAGTCAATGTACCAGAAAGCACATTTTGGTGATCCAAAATATGTATCCATTTTATTTAAACAAACAAAAACAAAAGACAGTTAAGAAGAAAGTTTCATTATTCATAGGATGACATCACTGTAAAAATTACTGTGAGAATTTTGCTGGTATGGTAGAATTTACAAAACCTACAGAATGTTCGTTCAACTTGCAATCTGCTGGACTTAAAAATTTTGCCTTAAATTAGAATTACATTATTCAAATGCCATTGTCAAGCAAAGACCATTTTACACCAAGCGTTTTAAAAAAACAGAATTAATGAATTTAAGACCAGTTGATTTATACACGTTTATTACGAAATTTTGAGGCTCGAAGTTACCTTGCCTAAATCAATATAATTAATTTGAACATTGCTTACTATAGTCAAAAGTATTGAAATATCTTAAAAATAGCTACTCTAAAATTAAGTTAATGAAAAATTAATTACAATCAATAGCGATTACGCAAACATTTTGCAATCCATTTCTTTTTCATTTTTGGCTATTGAGCATGGCAAGGCTGAAAAAATTGATACACAAAAGAAGGTGCCATCAGAAAAAAACAAAACTTGTATTAAATAAATAAGGCTATTCTTTTTATCACTATTACAGTGTCATTCTGGTGAAATTTATGGACGCACAATATCAATGCTACATCGTATATAGTAAACAAAAGGGAAATAACAGCCGTGACCATCACCTTGAAAGAGAGGCTGTGACTAATTTAATCCAGAACACACTGTCGACAATTAATTAACCAATCAGTGCCAATTAAAGAAATCCGTCATCACCCCAGTATATAAGGAGTTGTAATCCAGCGCTCGACCTCTTGGTCCCTGCTTACGTGATGATATCACATCTGTGCATTTGCTTAGATTCGTTATTTCATCAAGGAGCCAACATTCGATAATACAGATAAAGTACGAATGGCCTAAATTATCGCCTAAACACATTTTATAATAGTATTATATTTTATTATATGCCTAATTAAGAAATTAATAATTAAATGCATAGTCAGTTTTTAATCTGTTGAATTTATTTGTATCGGTTGAATACAATTAAGTATTTGACATTTTATTATCGTTATATAAAACGATACCAGTTTCCATCTGTCGAATGGATTAACTTAATTAAAAGATTACCTATCTAGGGTTCGGTCTGTGTGCACCAGATATGAATATATATAAGATCATTCATATTTTATTCTTATCAATGAATAAGCATAAAATATTAATTATAGTAATGATCTCTGTAAGTTAAATGGATTAAACAGATACATTGAACTAATATAGGTCACTATTAAAAACTTAATGCATAAGACCCATATAAGTGAACCTAGTTGGTCTACATCTCTGATAATAATTTGAACTATTATTTACCATTGTCTTTTATTATTATAAGATTATTATGGATCCCTTTTTGACACCCTGCTCTGAAGGCTAGGATGTCACATGAGGGACATCTAATAATTAAACACAGATAACTACTGAAGTTTATACATCATTTAATAGAATCTGGTTATAGGTTGCCGGCAAGCCAAGATACATACATCTTCCTCGACCGGCACCAGATGAAAGTGTTGTTACAGAGTCTATCAGACCAAGGACAAGACACGCCTTGGAGGCCCTGAGGCTCACACATCAGACACGTCTGGACACAGTCATTCTGGACTCCAGAACATGCATCTACATCCATCGGTGTACATACCCGCCCCCGGCTGATGCCGATCCGCCACTCATAAGTGAGGATGGAAGCCGGTTAGCCACGACAACTCCCGTGTTAACCGAAGCCTGAAGACTCTGCGTTTTCAGAAGTCACTTATAAATATAAGCGAATATTCATACTCTCTTTCGAGAGAACCATCTACAGTCATTCAACAGTGTAGTCAGCCTGACCCAGAGGATCAGCACCACATAGTCATCTGCAGATACCCTACAGTGGAGCCAGACTGACCCAGAGGATCAGCACCACAGTGTCATCTACACCAGTCACACTACAGTGGAGCCAGACTGACCCAGATGATCAGCTCCACTGAGTCATCTACAGTCACCCTACAGTGGAGTCAGCCTGACCCAGAGGATCAGCACCACATAGTCATCTACACCAGTCACACTACAGTGGAGTCAGCCTGACCCAAAGGATCAGCTCCACTGAGTCATCTACACCAGTCACATTACAGTGGAGTCAGCCTGACCCAAAGGATCAGCACCACTGAGTAAAGTCCAGAACTACTCATCGAGACCACCAGATGGAAGGATCAATTACAGCACTTCCCACGGAACCCAAAGACTTTACATTTAAATATACTAAAATTGAACATTGGTTATAAGACAGAATGCATTATGATGATACTGCAGTAATACGGACTTTATAAAGACTAACTTTAGCACTTAGTCATAAGAGACGTTGATTAGATTAATTTCATTGCATAGTATTCTAATGAGCCTTGAATGAGGCAGGTAATTAGGTAATATTAGTAATATATCAATTGATTCTTTGCAGACTCTATGTTCATAGTGTGAATAAATTCTATTTCATTTAACTTTACACTATTGGTGGGACGTGAGGACACCTGAGGAGTCCCCGAGTCATCCAGCTCCGAATGGGTACCTCACTAGACAATAGTTAGGCGGCTGGGGTAATGCGTGGAACCCCTACAGCCGTGGCCTGTGACCGCTGCATCACTTGCCAATAGATCATAACTCATGGTCTGTGGACGCAATTATCTTCTGCTTAGAAGGAGCGTCTGTATATCTAAGATAAGATACTTGTTTTTTGTTTATCAATAATGATACTACTAAAGTGTCTTCTTGTAGGCGAGAAGATGATTATAATAATTATTATCAATAATCCCTGGACAACGAACCAAAAGTACAGTAAAACACATCTTTATCGCCACAGTCATTATAACTTCCGAATATGTATGCTTTACAGCGTTAACATATTTTTTCGGGGGTGGCAAATTTTGGTTCGCCCCTTGCGGCCCTACGCTACGCCGCTGGTTTTTCCGCGATCTGTGAATGTGTATGCTATTCTCTTGCGTGGTGTGCATTATTTTTAACACATTTTTAGTTATGACGTAACCTAATGGCATTTAACGAGATATAGTGAACGTGACTAAGCGACGGGTAGGTGTCGATAGTCACTTAGCAGCTATATGATCAAAGTTGTGTGTAAACGTATATTAATAAAGAAATTAATGTTATCGAATTTATGCAATATTAAGATGGTATAGGGTTGATTTGTAGCCTTCTTAAAGGTCAATTAATTGCCAGAAAACAGAACATAAAAGCAATTGTAAAGTTTTAAAAAATATATTACTGCTAAAAATCGTATTATTAAGCCAATTATACCCACTAATTGAATGTGTTGATTGTCACGGTATTATGAAGGTAATCGATAAATATATTTATAGTTCATTAGAGAGAATATGAAAATTAGCTTCTCATACCTCATAGAAGAAATATAATGATACACCATAAATGTGTATTGCTTAGCTTATCCTTTCACATATTGATAAAAATATAAATTCTTAAAAATTTAAATTCTTAAACAAAAGTAGTTTAAATCATTGTCTTTATATGACATAACTTGAATAATTTCTCCATTTTTGGACTTTAGGGGAGCAGCTTTTGACGTCAAGGGGCCCGTTGCCTTTTTTATGTTTTCGTACATGACTTTTGCATTGCCCATGTCTGCAGCTGATTGTATACTGGAACAGAGCTTAAGCCAGTAGGTATTGACACATTTACGTGCAACCTTTTGGGCTAGTGACTTAGCTGTTTTTAAAGCATGCAAGTTGTCAGGTGTAGGCTTTTCCTTTTAAGCCATAAGAGCTTTCCTTTTTTCTTCAGTGACGGGTTTCATCTCGTCCCAATGTTCATCAAACCAGTCCGTGTTTTTGTGAGATTTTTTGCCAAAGGCTTGTATTGCGGATGTATAGATTGTGTCTCTTAGTTGCGTCCATTTGGAGTCAATGATGACGCTTGGGGACATCTTTGAGAGACTTTCCTTCACCTTGTCTTTGAACAGCTGCGCTATCGCAGGGTCTTTCATGCAGGAGGTATTGATGCGTGGACTTCCCTTTTTCTTTGTGTGGTACGAGTTTTTCCTCATTATTCGTACTTTGCTGGCGACAAGGGAATGATCCGTGTCACAGTCGGCACTGTGATAGCTGCGAGTGAGTAGGACGCTAGCTAGTTGTGCACGCCTGGTGATAATGAGGTCCAGCTGGTGCCATTGGTGGGATCGAGGGTGTCTCCAAGATACTTGATGTATATCCTTGCACTTGAAGAAAGTGTTGGTCACACACAAGCCTCGTGAGCAGCACAATTCCAGAAGCCTTTGTCCATTTTCATTTAACTTTCCTCTTCCAAATAGTCCAAGGCAAGTGGGCCAGGCTTCGTGGTCGCTCCCCACTCTAGCATTGAAATCTCCTAGGAGATAGATTGCCTCGTCTTTGTGGATGCCGGCTATTGCCTGGTCTAACGCTCCATAGAACTGGTCCTTCTCTTCCGGAGTTGAATAGAGTGTTGGGGCATACACACTAAGAATGTTTGCTGGGCCCGCAGTTGTTCTGAGTCTTAGAGTGAGGATCCTCTCCGTGCCTGATGACGGTGGTTCAATGGATGGTAGAAGAGTGTTTTTAACAGCGAAACCCACACCATGCTGTCTAGGTTCGTCTTTCGGTCTGCCTTGCCAGAAGAAGGTGTAATTGGCCTCTTTGAGTGAACCGTTGTCTGGGAGCCTGGTCTCCTGAAGGCATGCTATGTCAATCTTTAGCCTTTTAAGTTCTCTATCGATTATTCCTGTCTTCCGTGTGTCGTTTATGGACTGCAGATCATCAGTGATGCCGGGACACATAGTCCTCACGTTCCAGCTAGCGATTCGAAGAGCTGGGGTCTTCTTTTTCTTTTTTGTATTTCTTGGTGCAGGGCTTAGTGGCCCACTTGTTGAGTGGTACTCTAATCTCCACGCACCCAGTGGAGAAGGCAGGCCATGACGGGATAGCACCTATTTGACTGGGGGCTGCCCAGTTTGAGGCGGGCGGTAGCTGTCCAGTGAGACATTGGTAGTCTCTCCCACCGTCGGAAGCAGCCCCTGGCGCCTAGCTCTACGTCAATTGAGCTTTGGCTTATAACCGGTAACTGCTGCTTCCCGTGTTTTGTCGACACCTTGCGGCGACGCTGGAGTGTCCTCTCCAGAGGTGATGCAAGCCTGGGCGGGTATTATGGAGAATTAGCTGCTGCCCATACAGCATATCCCCCCTCTCCACGTCAATGGTGTAACCAAGGGAACGACTTGCGTCGATGCAGCTTGGCTGCCATTGGCGTCGCAGGAGCTGCCGGTATGTACATAAGTCTTATGTATAGACCGCCTGTAGGTGCTCCAATTCCTGATTTTCTTTCAGGGTTTACTCCCTTAGCCTTTCCCGCAAGGCAGGTATAGCCGCAAGGCAGCGGAGGATTTGTATTCGGAGTTTCCTTCTCCTAGATGAACTACCAGCCAAGGTTTTAACGAGCATCATCTACCCGTAGGGGTGCCAGAACCGGGGTTTGAACCCGTGACCGATTTTTATTTTTATTTTAGAATTGTTTTTGTACCGCAGCGCACTAACACTTTGACCACCGCGCCCCCNGAGCTGAGCAAAGCAATTGACAGTCTAGCTTGTGGAAAAGCGCCTGGGAATGATGGAATACCACCAGAGGTTCTAAAGAGTGGCAAGACAGCTTTACTCCAACCATTGCACGAGATTCTGTCCCTCTGCTGGGAACAGGGCTACATCCCCCAAGACCTAAAGGATGCAAATATAGTGACACTATATAAAAACAAAGGTGATAGGAGTGATTGCAATAATTATCGCGGCATTTCACTCCTTAGTATTGTAGGAAAGACCTTTGCCCGCGTTATACTAAAACGTTTACAAAGCCTAGCATCCCGCGTCTATCCAGAATCTCAGTGTGGTTTCCGGTCCGGTCGGTCTACCATAGACATGGTGTTCTCCATACGACAGCTCCAGGAAAAATGCAGAGAGCAGCAGATGCCACTATACATTGCATTTGTGGACCTTACAAAAGCCTTCGACTTAGTCAGTCGCAACGGGCTATTCCAAATACTGGCAAAAATTGGATGTCCCCCTCACCTACTTGCCATCATCAGACAGTTCCATGAAAATATGCTTGGCACAGTACAGTTCGATGGAGCTAAGTCAGAGGCCTTCCCTGTCAGCAGCGGAGTTAAACAAGGTTGTGTACTCGCACCAACACTCTTCGCAATATTCTTCTCTGTACTTCTTCGATACGCATTCAAGGATAGCAGTGAGGGAATCTGGTTACATACCAGAGCTGATGGAGGACTTTTCAACACTGCCCGCCTCCGAGCCAAGACCAAAACGACGGATGTCCTAATTCGAGAGCTACTATTTGCGGATGATGCGGCACTAACAGCACATACAGAATCTGGTTTGCAACAACTCGTGTCAAGCTTCTCCAATGCCTGCAAAGAATTTGGTCTGCAAATCAGCTTGAAAAAGACAAACATCATGGCCCAAGACACTCGACCTCCTCCTACCATAAATATCGATAATGAAAACTTGGAGGTTGTGGACAGCTTCACCTACTTGGGATCCAAGGTCTCCAATACACTGTCCATTGAAGAAGAAATAAACAGCAGAATTGGCAAGGCAGCCGCAACAATGGCTAAACTAAATAAGCGGGTCTGGCAAAACACCAAGCTAACGGAGAAAACCAAACTGTGCGTCTATCGAGCCTGTGTCATCAGTACACTACTATATGGGAGCGAGACATGGACCACTTATACATCACAAGAGCGTAAGCTTAACAGCTTCCATTTGAGATGCTTGCGCCGCATCCTTGGTATTAAATGGCAAGAAAAAGTGCCTAATAGTGAGGTACTAACGCGTGCCAATACCCAAAGCATGTTCTCAATTCTTAGTGAAAGACGCCTGAGGTGGCTAGGACATGTCAAAAGAATGAGCCCCGGCCGCATCCCGAAGGACCTCCTATATGGTGAACTTGCTTCAGGAAAGAGGAAAACAGGTCGCCCACGCTTGCGATTTAAAGATGTCTGTCAAAGGAACATGAAAGCAGCCAAAATACATACAAGTGACTGGGAGTGTAAGGCAGAAGACCGATCTACGTGGCGCACAGTTGTCAAAGAGGGCGTCATAGTAGCCGAGGAGCGAAGAATGGAAGAGGCTGCAGACAGAAGAGCTAGGAGAAAGGCCAAAACATTTGGAAAGACAGAACTCGTGTGTAAAAACTGTGGCAAAGACTGTCACTCAAGGATAGGACTGTACAGTCACTCGAGGAAATGCAACCCAACCCAACGGTGATGCACCATCGTCTCGCGAGACGGAAGGATGCCGGATATGACATAACAATAAATAATTTATTGAAAATATTGAAAAATATATTTCTGTCTCATACAAATCTTTTGGACCCTCGTCATATTAATTAAACTGTTACCTCCACTAAACATGGTAGCACCCAAGAGGACAAGAAGAAGTAATTGTTGGCTCATTCCTGGTTCATCCCTGACCAATGGTTCTAGATAAATGTAATCAAACAATATAAAAGTAAGTTAATTTCAACTGTACATAAGATGAATTAATCGTAAACTTCCACAAACCTATTTCATGTTACGCTATGTGTGTGTGTGTGTATAGAGTATATAATAAATATATATTTATAAAATGCATAGAAAAAAAATAGTTTGATGGCGATGTATAGACTATATTTAGACAGGAAATGGTAATACCTAGCATTAATTATCTTTGATTGATGGAAATGGGTAAATTTTAAGTTCTTAGCATTTCAGAAGAGAAAGAGTAAGAAGCACACAAATTTAAATGTAACAAATATAAATAAAGAACAGTATGTTTGCAGATAGAATGGAAATGACATTTGTGTAAAATTATAATTAAATAATTATGTATTGAAATAAATGATTTAAATCAACATACCAGTATTTAAAGAGAAAGAAGGTCGCTAATGAACAAAAGTTAGAATGTATCTCAACTGTAAATCCGAGACAAGTAATTGTAAGCTTTAGAAACAAATGTATACAATGCAGTCTCAATTAACTGTGAAGGTTGTAGTCAAGGAAGTATAGACATTAACTTCTTTGACCCAGTTGTTTCTCTTTACAGTGTAGTCTGTTATTCGATATCTCTACTCTATTGTCTAGTCTAGCGAGATTATAGTATCTTTAAATGTGTATATAATTCTTCCTTTATGGTGAACTTGATTCAGGAAAGAGGAAAACAGGTCGTCCATGCATGCGATTTAAAGATGTCTGTCAAAGGGACATGAAAGCAGCCAAAATACATACAAGCAGTGGCGGATTTAGCTATAGGGCAGGAGGCCCCGCGTTCCAGTTGGGTCTAAAATGCCGCCCGCCCCTGAGACGCCCTCATGAACACTACAAAGGTGTAACCAGAGCAAAAAGAAATAATAATAAACACGAACAATTTAATCAACACTAAACTGTATTATTGCAATATTGACTTGCTAAATATCGTACTTCAAAACTGTATTATCTAGTTTGGTCAGTCAGGTGCGTCGCTAAGTTGAAAAGAATAGAGAAATATTGAAACGAATGATAAACGTGACGTTTTTCTTGATTTTTAGCAAAACAAGGTTTGCTATTCAGAGTACACAGGGAAAAAACTTGCTTTAGACTTTAGTGATGTTAGTTGTAGAAATACTAGAAATGTTTGTTAAATCACAAGTTTATTAGCCAACTATGATTCCACTTTGGACAATCATCTAGAGTTAAACAGAACAAATAAAATGTATTGAAATCATGATATGCAGATTGATTTAATTCAATCATTCGCATCTGAATATCGGCAGTATTTATAATGAATAATCTGTAATTATCAATTAGACGGACCATTGATATATTTGAAATTGATAAGATGTCATTTTACGTTCAGTTTCAAAATCAGGACATGTTGTGGAACTACATATTACAAAAACGAGACATTGATATCACAATCTGAGGAGGAAAGGCATATGTTGGCTCATCTGTGATGTCTTGAGCTAAGAGTGGTCTTCAAACCTTTATACAATGCCATCTATGTTCATTGTTGTACTCATCTTTTGAATTCGGTCACTATCAAAGCAATGTCTGTAAACAGTGATGTATACAGTTGTTTTTGGCACAGCTGAAAGGTTGTATGTATTCTTTACCTCAAGTTTACAACGTCTGCATACTTTTTTTTTTTTTTTTTAAATNGTATTCTTTACGTCTAGTTTACAACGTCTACATACTCTTTTAAAAAATCGAAAATCTCAATATGAATCAACAGTAGATACTCTGAAATGACTTTCTGATACAAGATGGGCAAGCCGTAGGCCGTAAGCATGCAGTTGATGCAGTTATTAGATCATTCTCTGCTATTCTAGCCATTCTAAGAAGATATAATTTCAAGGCCATCGACATAACATAAAGGAAGTGTTAGAGCAGAAGCAATGGGACTATCTGCTTTAATAACAAAATATTATTTTCTTTTTTCTGATACTTTTTGTACAAAAGTTGGTTGATATTTTCATGTTATCAAACCACTTGCAGCTCAACAGTATTGACATTGCAATTGCAAAACGATTGATCGATGTTGGAAGAAATAAGTTTGTTGAAATGAGAAGCGATCAAGCTTTTTAAAATTCTGAAAGTAGATGTCTAATAATTTATTAACGAAAATTGTTCCAAATTTGATGTTAAAAACAAAATTTAAAGAAACGCGAATTGCAGAAAATAAAATTTAGGCAGGTGAACTTAGTAGAGATGAAAGGGCTGATGGTCCAACTAATAGTTTTAAATCTGAAACGTACTTCACTATCTTGGATACACTTTAAAAATAAATAGATGATCGATTTAATGACTTTAGGGGAGCAGCTATTTATTTCTATTGTATTGATCCATCACAAATGTTGGAAGAAAATACATATCCTCTTCGAAGTTTATGCAAAGTTATAAACACATTAACCTAAAAGAAGCATTTTTGAATATTAAACCTTTAAAAATGTGCATATATCACAACGTCCATCACTATCTAGTGAGCTACAACTTACAGAGTTTCTACCATTCTTGATTTAAAAATAAATGGCATCAGGTCTCTCTTGTTTGTCAATGTTCTATAAACATTATCTTGAATCTTCCTATTATCAATGATTGAAAATCATCAAAAATTATTTGCGCTCAACAATGACAAACGAACGTCTGTCTGGATTGGCATTAATTTCAAATGAACTTGATCTAGGTGAGAACGTTGACTTTGAATCAACGATAAATCGTTTCGCTCCACGTAGAAAGGAATGTAATTATTGCTCAGGGCTCTTTATTAATTCGCATAAACTAAGTTTCTTTCTTAGATCAATAAATATACTACTGAAATAAATATATGTTACTATTTTGAAAACATATCTGATTATATTGTTTCTTCTGTTGGAAATTTTACTAAATTAGTAGGCTAGTAATTAGTATTGAAAACGGCTGCGGATATTAACGATTAATTTCTCGACTAATCCTTAAAAATGTTAAAGATTAAATTATTTTTAACCATTAATCGACCCATCACTTCAAAATAATTTGAAGTCAAAAAGTCAACACATTTTTTTTTAAAATGCGGCTGATAAATAATTTCCTGAAGATTATAAGAACATTTTGGTAATGGAAGTAATGGAGTTTTACTCTGAAACAGAAATGACGACAGCTCTTCTGATTAATTACTGTGTTATCATATGGGGATGGAAGTTCTTGAATCCATTAATCCTGTACATTGGTGGAAAATTAATGAACACTGATATCCGATAAGGTCATTCCTTGCCAAGACCGTTTTAAGCATACCAGTTTAAGTTTTCTCAGTTCCATGTTCGAATGATTATTCAGCTCGGCTGGTTATAATTTTCATTAGATCCGCTCATCACATGAACCAATTAATGTCAACACACTTGTCTTTTTGCGTAGTTGATGAAAAGTAGATATATATAAAAGAGACATTCCAGTGTTATTTAGATGTTCAACAAGAACGTGTAATGAATGTTACTTATGACATCATACATTAAAATTTTTGGCCTTTATCGAAATTAACGAGTAATTAATCGATAATTTGTCAAAAGTTAACAATTAAATTTAAATTAATCGTTAACAGTCCCCAATGCTCTGATATTAGTAAAATTTTGCGGCGCCCCCTAAAATTCTCCTGCCCCCCCCCCACGCAGACAAAGCTAAATCCGACACTGCTTTACAAGCAACTGAAAGTGTAAGGCAGAAGACCGAACTACGTTGCGCACAATTGTCAAAGAGGGCGTCATAGTACCCGAGGAGCGAAGAATGGGGGAAGCTGCATACAGAAGAGCTAGGAAAAAGGCCAAAACTTTTGGAAACACAGAACTCGTGTATAAACCGTGGTAAAGACTGTCACTCAAGGATAGGACTGCACAGTCACACGAGAAAATGAAACCCAACACAACGGTGATGTACCATCGTCTCGCGAGACGGAAGGATGCCGGTAAATAAAAATATGTATATGTTGGAAAATGTGTAACAAGAGAAATGATTACAATTGTTTAAAACTTACACTTTAAATCGCACTAGAGTTGCTATATATATATATACGCATATAAATTTATTTATTTCTTTATTTTATAAAAAAATCATTTTCTATTTTAAGAGGCATAGTAATAAATGCCATAATATTTTAGTCAGAAAAAAACAACATATTCCTTAGTTTTATTAGACATAAAATACTAATCACTTCACAACAATATGTGTATGAGATTGACAATGGAAAATCATAAGTCATTGTTATAGTTGTTCATATTGATTCTTGAATAAAATATTCTCTTGTATTAATTACACGTGAGGGACATGACGTCTCATGCTACACAAATTGATCCCGGTATTTCAAGTTATTCTTTCTTCATTGCTGTCATTGTTAATGCTTGTTTAACCTTTGTGTTGGAATAATCTAAATGGTGATTGATTCTGTGCCAGATCTTCTCATGTGTGACGTGTATATCGATCTCTTTTAATGAGGATTTCAACTTTGTCTAGTTAACGTATATTGTGTCCAAGCTCAAACTTTAGGAACATTTATTTATTTATTGATTGATTTTAAGTAGTCAGTTATTCCCAAAATATTTATGACCATGAGATGCTACACAATGAAGCAGTGATTATCACAGATGCACGAGATGCAGCATTCTTAGAATACACTACGCTATTACAAAGAAAATAAAAAAAGTTGTCTTTAAAAAGATAAAAAAATGAATGTCTTTATCTTCTGTAAATGCAACCATATCCCCTCAAATCTACGTCTCAAAACTTTATTTAGTTAAAAAACATGTATACATATCTGCATCATTTCTTTGACAGGGAGTTCGTCGAGCTATTGGATTATTTGTAGAACAGATATATACAAAGTTAATGTACATATACGCTTCTCCATTGGTAATGCATAATTTTTTTATTTTAAAATAGTGTTTTACAAAGTGTTAATATTTTGGTTTTACTAATTTGCTTAAGGGACCAATTGGATACGAAACATATTTTTTTCTTTCTTTTATTCCAAAAATTATAATATATAATTATAATTATAATCCCCAAGAAAATAATTAAAAATGTTATTTTAAAATGTATAACATCCTATATAAATGCATTAACTCAAGGTTTATCGTCCTTTTATATAAGAAAGAGACAACTTTGAAGTGTAATCATTGTGTCGATTGGGTTATTTTATTAGCAATGTTTAACTACAACTTTAAAATGAGACCTCCTTTAAATGTAAGATCGAATCATGTCAGGAAATAAATAAGGAAAAAATTATTTTTTTATATAAAATTACATTTTTTTTATCAACGTTAAACAAAAAAAATTAATAAAAGCACGACAAACTTAATTTAAAACCCTGTTAGGTTAAATACACTTTCAATTAACATTGTTATTGAGTAATGTTAAAGTTATTTTGAGCATATATATAGTAATTAAAATAAATACAATTTTTATGCAATATTGACCAACTGTTTTATGTAGCTTTGTAAAGAAGTGTCACATATATGACGCATAAATTTAAGGGATCTAAAACTGAATTATATTCTATTTATTTATTTTTTTTTTTGTTTGTTTGTTGTTTTTTTTAATTATCAAACAATTCTTAAACAGCTGTTTGACTTTTATATTTGTAAAATTAATTTGAAATTTTCAGCCAAGTGCCTATACTTTAATGTGTAATTTAACTTATTTTTATTTCTCACATTGTTTTAAAAAGGTATGCTGATTTAAAAATGTTATTGGTAAATATTGAATTAAACAAAACTTATGATATTTTTATTACAAATCCTAATAATTTTTTTAAAAAATATTTAAAAATAGGAGTGGTAATAATTTTTAAAATATATTGTTTTTACAACCAATTGAACTTTTATGCAATATGCCTTGAAATATATCTTGGGAAATGAGACTTAGCAATATTTTCCATAGTTAATATGCATTTTTTCCATAGAATGCATACATTTGATTTCTTTTTTTTTTGTGTTGCTTTTAAAAAAACAAAATTAAGTTCAAAGTATAATTTTAACTGGCTAGTCAACAGCAGGGACTCGAAATGCCGTCATTGCAGCCAAGCCTCTGAGACGGTCACACACCTTCTGACGTCATGTCCCGCGCTAGCTATAGCGGGAAAGGTATGGGAGGCAAAAGACCCCCACGTTAAGACAATGTGGTATGGCACTTTTCGGCAGATGGAGCAGGTTGCCCAAGTATTAGCCGAGGCCTTAGTAGATTAATCTCAGGTCTTAAGAATATGTGTTTAGTTTAGTTAAGAATATTGTAATTTTTTTTTAATGTCTTTAAGAAAGGGAAAAAAGCTAATTTAAAAAAAAATCAAAAACACATTTTTGTTACTTCTTTTGAAAAATCAGTTTAATAACGTCATAAATTCTTTTTTTTAGCTTTAATCAAATTTATCGATTTAACAATTTTAACAAAGATAACAAATAAATTTAAATTAATCGATAACATACCAAATTATTATATCTCGTCACACTTTCGCCAGTTAGAAAGTACACAATCGAAACTGGATGCCATCAAAAGAGTTAAATTGTTATGAGTTAAGGACAAAGTAGGGAGTAATGGTTTTTAAAATAGTTATAAGATTCTTATTGCTTTAAATTATATTTTTATAATCAATATGTTAAAATAAGCATTGTATTACATAATCGTTTACATTGTATTAATATACAATTATATATTTTCAACTTAATTTAATTAACTGTCACAAGCGTCCCTAAAACTTATATTTTGACTGCTTGCTCCTAGCTTCATACATTTACCATTACACAGAAATAAAGGCACTGCTAGAAAGACAACAAACTTTACTGGAGTTTCCTACTTGCAACAACAACCAACACACCCCAAAAATTCTCTTCCGTTTCTACACATCTATCAATGACGTCAACAACACAATCACTTTGCACGCTTTCACACCACTAACATTTAATACCACAAAAGCAAACATCAAACATACCACCGTGAGCAACTCACAACAACAAGTTACCAGGGCAAATTGGTCATCTGTGACAAATGCCCCCCTTTCCAGAAAAATTTCGAGATCGACAAATTTCCATAATCTCAAATGACCAATTTTCAACTTTACTCATTACCATGATTACTTCTTAACATATTCTATGGACCTATACTTACAAAATCCCTGAACACTGCTACTATGTCCACTTAAATACATTAACTAGTAATAATGCTCTCCAATATATCGACACATCATTTACATACAAATCAGTATACATTTCAAACCCAATAATTTATGACTTACAACAACTCAAAATATTATAATAACATATAAATCACACAAAAATCAACATGAACGTAATATTAATATTCTTTTAAAGTCAGTTGCTCAATACATAGATCTTAAATTATACCAGGGATGACTGTGCCTTGTAAGAACTTGACTCTCAACAGGAACAGGCAATATCCTCAGAACCGCAGCCAGCGCAAAACGAGCCGTGTTAAAGTACTTCAGGATGGTCACGCTAGACATGCACAGGGCTGTTGCAGTTATAACGAGCACTTGAATCAATGCCCCTTTCACAGTCTATTGCAAAATGACAAGGTCTGTTACATTTGTAGCATTTATTATCACCGGCTCCTCTCCTATTTCTAAAGTCCATGCGAGCACCACCACGATCTCGCCCGCTAAAGCTTCCCAACGATCGAATTGGCCGCTGCGACAGTCTCTGGCCCAATGACCGGGCCTACCACACTTGTAGCAAACTCCTCCACTCATGCTGACGTTTCTAATCCTCCGATTTTCACACCCACAATTCACATTCCCGTCACCACACTCTCTGTCGGCGGACCATCGATGTGGCCCACTGCTTCGAACCAGTCTATCTCCAGCCGAGCGAATGGGCCCGACTCCTTCCCTGTAACAATCCCTGGCGATACTCCTTTGGGCATTAGGACATTCTCTTTTTCTTTGAGCTCGCTTTGTCACTATCGCCACCCTGTCCATGTTTTCATCGGTCCTTGCTCCACACACTTTACCCACAATCAAGTCCACTATAGTTATCTCCACACATACCGTCTCCACCCTTCCACTAAGGTCCGGTGTCGTTATGTTTATCATCGCCTTTTCTCCTCTGATAACCCTGGTATCTAACATTCTGATCATCTCTATTTCACCAGTTAATTGGTCATCTCTCACATACTTTCTTTTGACCACCATTACTTCACTTCCTGTATCTCTAAATACTTCAACTTTATTTGACCATACGAACCCTTCTACAATCACTAACTTTCTTGCTCCGGTTTCTTTGTAGTCATCACCTCTTGCTGATTTTTCATCCTTGGCATCAACGGGTTGACCAACATTTTCTCCTCCAACAGGTGCGTTTAGGCTCTTTGACCGTTTGCGCTCAAGAACACGCGTCGTCACCACTCTCTTTGCACTCGTATTGCCGCCTTCCCTTGTATTGGGACAATAGCGTGCTATGTGCCCAGCCTTGTGACACAAGAAGCAATTCACGTCTGATCCTGAACGTCCTTCAGCCACATGTTGCCTTGCACCAGAGCCATGAGCAAAGCTCCTCTTCCTTGCCTCCAGGAACAATTCTGCAACTCGAGTTCTTTCCTCCAGGCTGTCAACACTTCGCTCTTTTAAATGTATAGACAGATACCCAGGACACACATCCATGAATTGTTCTTTCACAATGAGGTCTATAAGACCGTCAAATGTTCTGTCTATTCCCGATAGGCTAATCCATTTCCACAAATAGCCCTTTATTCTTCCTATATAGATGGGTGGTAACTCATCTGCCTGAGGCCTGCTCTTTCTAAATAGATCTCGATACCCCTCCTCTGTGAGATTGTACCTTTTTAGGAGCATTTCTTTCACCTTTACATACACCAAAGCGTCCTCATAAGGCATTCTGGAGTACGCCTCCGAGGCTCGACCCGACAAAAGCGCACCCAATGACAGCGCCCAGGCGCGTTCCGGCCATTTACTGGTTCTAGCGGAAGTTTAGTGCCTTGTAATGTATCCATCAAGCTGATCAACACCATCCATAAATGATGGAAGCTTGGGCTGCCTGGGCCTGTTATCTGTCCCATTCGTAGTCCCTCCATTTGCAGCCTCCAATCTCTTGACCTCTAACATGGTTTCTCTCTCGGCCGCCCTATCCGCCATTTCTATCTCGGCCGCCTTATCCGCCATTTCTCTCTCGGCCATCTCTCTCATAATCTCTCACTCGTTGTACCTCTCTCTCTACGTACTCTCTCCTTTCTTCACCTCTCAATTGAAGGGCATCCACCAATGCTAATATCTCCTCCAGAGTATTGACTGGCATTCTCGTTGTTTCAGCAGTGTCTATGTATTCCGTGTAATCCCAGACTGAGCCCACAGAAATGTCACAAGCGTCCCTAAAACTTATATTTTGACTGCTTGCTCCTAGATTCATACATTTAACATTACACAGAAATAAAGGCACTGCTAGAAAGACAACAAACTTTAATGGAGTTTTCTACTTGCAACAACAACCAACACCCCCAAAAAAATTCTCTTCCCTTACTACACATCTATCAATGACGTAAACAACACAATCACTTTGCACGCTTTTACACCACTAACTTTTAATACCACAAAAGCAAACATCAAACATACCACCGTGCGCAACTCACAACAACAAGTTGCAAGGGCAAATTGGTTATCTGTGACATTAATATATTATTTTTATCTAGCTATTAAAAAAAATCTTTACTTTGGTGACACATTTCTGTTAATATTAGTCTAAAAACATTTTAATTTTTTTTTCTTTAAATTAAGAAACAAACTAACACAGAATATAAATATTTTTTAAAAGAGTTAACACAATGTCTTTTCACAATTAATTCCATATGTATAAGGCAGAACTAATGATCCTACACGTTGAAGAAAATCAGCAGTCCACAGCCTGAGCTCTTCATGGGGCCTCTCGAACAACCCCATCACCTTTATCGAACTCTATGGAACGTAACAGCTGAATCCCCCCCCCCCAAATAAATCGCTTCTGAAGCGGCCACCTGGGCGTCCAGTAAACTAAGTTGAAAACGTTTTCCACTAAATAGGCCTCCCGAAGTAGGGTTGGAATTACCCTACTTTGACTCACGTTCACTTAGGCGCCGACCAGGCAATCTTATCAGTCTCTTTCGTTAGGAACGCCGCAATGCGTGGGATCATCAATGACCTACCTACTGCCCACTGGCGTCCGCTGCGTTTCTTTTTCCTTATCCGTACTGGTTCTCTTGGCCCTAAACCATCACCACTCATTTATGTATCTAGCTATTTGAGAGGGACGAAGCGGTTGCTTTGTAGTAACTCGACCCTAAACATAATTAAAATTATTGATAATATTCAAAATAATATGCACCGTACGTCTAACATTTACAGTCTGAGTATGACCGAATCTCTCTTGCTGTAAATCGATGACTGGTGTGGGTGTCGCCGGCAAAAGACTGACATATAATTATTAGTTGTAGGTAATTCGCGTAGTAGCCGTACTTCTGGCTAAGGCCGCAAAATGCACGCAATTTTCAATGCAATATTTCCTGTTGGCTAAGAAATAAATTAAATCATCATGTTTATAATTATTTGGACACAGTTTTATTATTGTAATTCTGTGCTGAATTAACAAAGACAATTTTATAATTAACTCTTTAAATGTATGTTTAAGTACTGGTTAGGAGCTTCTACTGTGTTGAAAACCGCAAAACATATTTATATTAAATCGAGAAGTCAAATTAGTTTTAAATAATACGTGTGATAAGTAATTTTCTTTTTTTGGCTATGATATGAGCCACCTTTTAATACAATTTATTATTTGTATGATACATATTTTTATTTACGTAAAGAAATAATTCTATTAAAAGAAAAGCTCTGCTATTTCTTTAAAAAAAAAAAAAGAAATTTCTTTTCAATAAAACCACTTTTTTTCACAAAAAGTATTCTTATGTATAACAATAATATACATATATATTTTATCGTATAATTTCAAAATATTCATTGTTGTTAACTCTTTTTGGATAATTTGGCAATCAGTGTAACAATAAATGATGACATATTGACCTGTCAGCTATAATTCCAGAAGGATCTAAAATTATAATACAGTGTCTCTGTTGCCCCCAGTTTTTTCATAAAAACGATATCGTTAAACAGAAAACACAATTCTGACAACACCATGATCATGATGAGAGGAAACGTTGAGCACACAATTTCACGCGATATATTTCATCTTGTTGAAGATGAGGACAGTTCTTTAAAATAAATAAAACAATGAAAATTAAGAGTACTTATAATCCACTTTTAGATGTACTTTTATTTTTGTGAGGCAAGATCAAATTAACTCATAATTTTATTTTTAAAGGTGTTCATGATGTTTTTCTACGAAGCTGAACAATATAAAACGTTAAGAGCATTAAACGTTCCATCATCTTTTCTCAATAGTTACATATAAAAAGAAACTTTGTTCACATTGTTAAATATTTGTTTACGTTCCTTTTTTTATTTTGTTGTAATTTAACATGAGTTACAGACCGATAAAGTAGTCAGTTGTATAATGTATGTATACTTTTTTTACTATAAAATATTTTCTAGAAGGGTGATTTGTTAAATTTTAAGCCTTGAAAATAAGAGAAAATAAACAAATTTAATACAGTTGTCTCATCAAAATGTATTTTACTGGAATTTTTTATATTCAGTACCTATAAAATGTCTTGGTGTTTGTCAGGGAATGTTCGGAAATATAATGAACATTACATGAACAGCAATTATAATACAAACTAGACATAATCAAATGATACCCATAGGAAGTTTTTTTTTCCTTAATAGAATGACATATGAATTATATGGGATCTAATACATTTTTATATCCTATTAATATTGCGTACAATAAATGAAGTTATTCTATACATTATAAAAGTCGCTGATTTAATTTTGCTTTTTGTATACTCTTAATGCTAAATCAAAGACTGATTAATACAACTGCTTCAAGTAGTTGACAAGGAAAAAGAAGGATATGGATGGGGAATGGTAATGAAAGTAAATGACAATTCATCTGTTTGTTATTGGTGGTTATGGATAAAATATGAGACTATAAACATTTTCTGCAATAAAAAATATAAATATTTTTACAATAAGGAATAAAGCGCGTCTATTACCTGCATAGGTTTAATAATGAAATGCTTAAACAATATTCGTATTTAACATTTTTAAATACCTTATCATTTTGCGCCTTATTTTAAGATCACATAGGTACAATATAACCATCGATGCCAGGATTGCGTGGCATTTCCAGATTCCGCTGAACATCTGAAATATTTAGTATGTTTACTTAAAAAAGTAAAATTTTTAAAAAAATGTCTTACGAACTCGCAATGATATTCAATATTTTAATTAAAGATCGATATTCTTGTCTCGCTTTCTTAACAATTAGTGACAGTTTTTTTCAATATATTAATAATTTGTTGGAAATATTGATTTGAACTCATATCATGCTTTCGCATAACAACGACTTGGATGTTTTCTGTAAATGTTTTCATAATTTTCTTTTTTTTTTCTTTTTGTGGTAAATGTACAATATACAATGAAATTATTTTGAAGTTATTTCAAAGTATTTATACAATTACTTAGTTTTAAAAAAGAAACAGCAACATATAGCGTAATGCAGAAAATCGTAAGACGTAGTAGCAGAATGTGAAAACCCCACACAAAATCATAAGCTTCATGCATTAACTGTTTCTAAGATTTGTCTATTTAAATTTAAAATTATTGTCCTCTCTTGAAAATTATTCCATTTAAATGTGTTCATTTGAAAAGCACAAAAGACAACCTTTTAAAAAGTACAATACACAGACATATTGCAACAGGACGATTTAAATTACGCTTTAAAACGTATATTTAAGTTTAAATTAAGTATTTTAATCTTGAAGGACACAAATGACAGGAAAAAATAATATATTATATGTTTATAAACACAAATATATACACATATTTAAAATAATGTTATTTTACGTGTGTTGTTACCAAACAATCCTGTATCAAACGTTAGGGTATCAGCTAAAACACCACCTAAAACAGTTTCTAGCATGCCATTGCTTCCATTAATCAGGTGAACGTTTACGTGGGCATCTGTCAGTTAACTTTTTACATATATGTTGGATTCTTGTTGACAATCGTAAATGAAAGTGACACATTGAATGTATTATTGTTATGGGAAAAACGATTTATACAAAATGTGTATCGTAATGAAAGTGAAAATCAAGGAGACTAAACATGTTTGATTAGAATGGATAATGAAATGTATGCGCATAACAAGTAGCGTACAAATGTAGTAAAATTATAAATTGTGTTAAAAAGTATATATTTCATATCCAATAAAAAAATAAATAAATAAATTTAACTCGATAATATAAGATGCGACGTTTTGGCCTGTATTCTGGATATATTTCTGTTAGAATCCTTATCCAAATTGTTATACACAGCATCAATTTAGATGATATTAAACCCGGAGTTACCGGTGTTCTTTACATTTTTTAAATTATAAAATTTAAATTCGATGGTTCCGTTTTGATAATAAAATATTTTTTTAAAATAAACTTTTTACGTTTATATTTATTTCAGGGAGAAATTAGATCAGCGGATGTTTTAAGAGACAACACATTGTAGCGAACAGATATGACTGTGTAGAAGAAATATTTTGAAAAGGCACAGACTCTTTCACATTATAGAATGATACATGATCCATTGAACTGCGTTGTAATAAATATTTTAGAGTAAATGTTAGTAGAAATTTAAAAACCATTTAAACTAATTTGTTAAAGAATGCATTAGAAATAAGACAATTATTCATTCGATATTAATTCACTTGTATTTGACGAACCTTGAAAGCTACAAATATATTTTAGTCCGTTCAGAGAACAATGAACAGCTTTGAAATTAAGGCAAACATTTTTAATTCTGAGAGAAGATGCTTCGCAATAAAGTTTTGTAGAAACCGTTGATGTTTCCATTTATGTTTCCATTGATGTTTCCCTTGATGTTTCCATTGATGTTTCCTTTGATGTTTCCATTGATGTTTCCCTTGATGTTTCCATTGATGTTTCCCTTGATGTTTCCATTGATGTTTCCCTTGATGTTTCCATTCCACTCATTTTAACACACATTCATGTTTTAAGGTTAAAAAAAAAGATGAACACATTATTAACAAAGAATGAAATCAGATTTCTCTTACAAAAGTAATATGATTGTTAAAAAGCTGACTATTTTGAAATGGAAAATAAAAAGACACATACTATTTAAGAATTATTGCTAATAAAATGCAAGAAAACATCAATCAACGGTACCCAACAATTTTACAACGCGCTTCACATTTGTCAAAGATTATAAGTCTAAAAATAACAAAATAGCACGAACTAAAATCGTTGCATTTATCAGAGTCAATTGACCTCCATACAAGAAATACATTTGATTAAAATAGAAACATTTGTTATTTTATCTTGGGAAAAGATGCACCTTTAATTTGCGAATATATAAAACAAAGCAAACGAAGACTTTTTGTAGGTATTGTCGAGATGAATTCTAAATGTTTCATAAACCTGAATTTAGGATACTTGTAAATTATATTTGTTTCAGCTAGTCGGAGTTAAATTTATACATAATTTTTTATCTTATGCTTCAGACAAATCCTATCAAGTGAAAAATCATAATTTTGACGATCCGGAAGTCATATCAATGGAAATAACTGAAAATCAATAGATTATTATAAGCTGACTCGAAGATTGTTTGAGTTACCCATGCTTGTCTAGCTGACGTCATCAGCTCTGTTACAGCGAGAAGAGATTGTCTACAAATAATACTTTTTTTTGGGGGGTGAAAAATTCGAGACGAAGATTTTCATTTCATGATGACCTTATTACAGTTGAATTTTTAAAAATACAAAGTGAATAAAGAAACATTTTAACCATAATTTTAAAAAAGGTATAACTACTTATCCATGTCTTATACAGCCAAGTCGACAACGAATTTGAGCACCGGTAATTTCAGTGATAGAATTCAGAATATATTGCAATTTCAAGATGTGACATCTCACTACATTATAGTAGTAAATTGAAAAAATGCAAACTCTAAGTACATTTAACCAGTATTTGATCTTGTGCCAAAAAGTCTAGACTTTATTTATCAACACATCTTGCTGCAAATATTTAAAGTAATGCTTAAAGAATTGCTTAAAAAAAGAAAGAAAAAAAGATACCCTTAAACCCATACACCTAATTTTTTAAAAATTTACACCAGGGTGTAGATAGTATGTTTTCAAAATCGTTTTAAATAACCGGGCAATACAGTCTTCAATGTGTGCTCTTAGGCTCTGAAAAAATTACGTTTAGATTTATTGTATTTATAGAGTTACAATATGGGGTGTGGACTTTTCGTGTACCGATTTCGTTCGATATTAATCCTTCAACACCTGAAGCCAATGTTAAAATAATATCTTCACACATTAACAACATTTAACCCCTACCCTGAATTTGTGAATATTGAGAGTTCATTTTGATATAATTATTGCACATGAGTGATAAAGTTTTCGGGTTCAATGTTTGCTTTTTATCATTCCATTTATTCACTCAGTAGACAAATTACAATATTTTTTTCTCCATTATTTAGTCAGAGTAATGATGAACGTATGAGTTTAGTTTAATTGACATAAGTTAATTCATGTAGAAGTGTTTGCGACGTAAAACAAGAAACAAGCAAACAAACACAATATTTATTTTCTATATTTATATATAATGATATGATTACCACTAGGGGTTGCTCCACCAATACGAGGATGTATATCAATGTATTGATATGACTCATAATTATCATGTACTTCTTCGGGTGATCTTGGAGTTGGTTGATCACTGACGTCAAGATTCGACCGATTCGCCCACTTACTCACTCCTTGTTAATTCCTCTCAACTTTCCTTGTTGGCAGAAGCATGAAACCGTGTGACTTGCCTAAATACACTCTCGTTATGGTAATTAGTTAAAAAAAATTTTTTAATTACCATCAAATTGGAGCCACGGGCCCGCAAAAATAAGTTTTCCCTTGTATGAACTATATAAAAATGTGTTTAAAGATTTGGCTACTATTTAAATGTTTATATCTTCAGCAAACTTTATATTTAAACGTTTAGTAATCAACATAAAATACTATAGAGCTAAAAGCCCTTTAAATGTTTATTCCTTTAGGGCCCGAGTAACAAAATCTTTTTTTGCGTAAGCAATTAATTGTTTATTAACCAGTTGATTTGAAAGGATTTGACAAAAATATATATCGTAATCCTAATTTAAGTCAAAAAGTTTTTTTTTTACTCTACATCTTACACTAGTCAGCCACACGGGGAGCTCCATTTCATTATTTCTTGTTTAAGCTCGAATAATCTTATTGTATTCATCAAATTGCCTGGAAACTTTAGAGAGTGGATGAAAAAGTTCCCACAAAAGTTTCAGGAATAAATGTATTTAAAATGACGCTTTTTAAGGTACGGGGCCCAAAATGTAAATTTCCTGGCATTATTTAAGTCTTCTTCCCATTAGTATCGTTCTCGGTTCAAATGACTGTGGCCAACTTTACTCTATTGGTAAAAGGAGATCATACTATCTATAGAACCTTGGAAAACATAATTTTGTATGGAAACTAATATTAAAAAGACTTTCTTTCTGGTTTATTTTTATTATTATTATTTTTTAATTTTTTTTTAATGACTTCATAACTTATTAAATTCTGATAACTTGACCCTTCCATGGAAAAAAAAAATATAAGAAATTTAGAATTGTTTCGTTACCGTAATAATAAAAATGTTAAACAATGTTGGTATTTTAAACATTTTCGAACCTATAAAAGACATATTTCTTTTTTATTATTATTATTTTTTTTATTTTATTTTTATTTCAAATAAATCTAACAAATATAACAAATATAAATACAGTTTTTTTTTAAAATAAAGGCAGTGAACTTAGCAGCGGAGAAATCCAAAGTATCCAAAGTATCAAAAAAGAAGTGAAACAGAGAGATGACAGAGCGATACTTTGGATTTCTCCGCAGTTAAGTTCCTTCATTTGTCATTTTTTAATTTTTATTTTTATTTTCGTTTTGTTTGTGTCTTGTATGTTCGTTGATAAAGGCTCTTTGCCGAAACGTTCGCAGTTTTGTTACGTCCTGTCAGGATAACCCATACCTTGTTTACGTCTTTTCCATTGAATTTTGTATAAGCCTGACTGCAGTCCTACCCCTCATTTTGTTTACTAGTTTTCATAAGCCGTGATGTTTTATAATAGGCTTATAGTTTGGTATCATATTAAGGTAATTTTCAAATAAACTTACTATATACCAGTAATCGAAAAACATCAAGATTTACTGTATCATTCCATGTAGTACAGTTGAGGAAGTATGTATTTTCATCGGAATTTCTTCGATCCCGTGTTAAATTTAAAAACTTTAATTTTGTATTGAGAGTCTCTTAGAACTGATACGCCTGACATTCTGTATTTTTTGGTGATTGTTCATTTGTGCAAGTGAATACTTTAATTCCTCCGTTACTTTCAGTTTCTGGAACACATATTTGTAGAATTAGTCCTACGTAAGACCAGGTAACATTGATACATTGCAAGGAATTAACGAGAGCATTGCCGCCGGCTATTAACACAGATCCTTCAAATCCAGTTATCTGAGATAAACCTGAAAAATATTTAATTTTAAAAAAGTCCAATAATAGGTGCTATATATAAAAAAAAATATTTTAATCAAAATTATTATTTTTTTAAACTTACATTTTGTAATTTAACTTTTCAAATATTCAATATAACATAAAAACACACATTTTTAAAAGGATTATTTTCAACGGACAATTA
Organism: Radix auricularia; assembly: GCA_002072015.1. Lineage (NCBI taxonomy): Eukaryota > Metazoa > Mollusca > Gastropoda > Lymnaeidae > Radix > Radix auricularia. The sequence goes on from MUZC01000484.1 coordinate 56,352, forward strand.
CTTTACGAAACGTACAAAAGAACATCGCCATTTTTTTTCTTAGTAGCTGGGACGATAAAGAACACCGTGTCTATTTTAAATGATAATTCCGTATATCGCTTTATTAGGAAAGACAAAAGTACAAACATATATCGGACAGTATATTGTGCACAGTTCAGGAGTCAAAATTTCCATAGGATCGTTTAAAAAATTTATTAAGTACTTTTCAAAATTATTGGTTTTCGAACGGTATTATTTTGAAGCGAAATACATGGTATATTTAGAATTGTTTGATAATTCAGTAAGTAAGAACTATTGGATATTAAAATTTCTACTTAACTTTTGAATTAAACAAAAAAAAAAACACCTGTTATTTCATGCTAAAGAGTGTATGACTCCTAAGGTAAGTAATTTCCATTTCATACTTGAATAAAGAAAATATAGGATAAAGACTGGGTGCCCTTAGTTAGAATTTCCAGAAAGTTTTATGTGTTCTTTAGCATGGTCTATTCTCAATCAATTTTATTATAATCCATCTTGCCGAGATCCTAAACGAATGCATCTCATGACTCATGCAAAAATGCTGTATATATTTTAAGACAATTTATTTAATGAACAACCCAAATTCTCTACCACTATTTTCAAAATTCGGAGAATCAGAAGCGAAAAAAAAATAATAAATAAAGAAACTCCCCACAGAAGACTTGATTTTTAATGATGCTTCATTAGGTTCATTCATAATCTATTAAACAAAACATATTATAATATATTTATTTTAAGCAGTTTAACTAATAATTGACATAGTTTCATACCTTCGGTGCACACGATTGCTAGCAATAACATCTGAGGATGTTTTAACCGAAGCATTTTGTGGTAGGTTTCTATAATAAAACTCTAGTGGAAAAAAAGCAAAAACAACATGAATGCTTAATGTTACTTTATTTCGTTTTACTTTATCTATAGACACATTTTACACACACACACACACACACACACACACACACACACAAATATATATATATATATATATACATATATATATATATATAAGTGTGTGTGTGTTGGCCTAAACATCCACAAGGGAATAGGCAATTTCCTTAAAATAAATACATCAAGCAACACCCCAATAACACTGGGAGGATCAAATCTATAAGAGGTAGATAGCTTTACATACCTCGGTAGCATCATAGACATGCAGGGAGGGACAGACGCTGATGTTAGAGTGAGAATTGGCAAAACACGAACATCATATAAACAGCTAAAAAAAGTTTGGAGTTGCAACAACTTGACCCTCCAGACCAAGGTCAGGATATTCAACACCACAGTAAAGCATGTCCTGCTATATGGAGCTGAAACATGGCGGATTACAGCAGCCGTTTCGAAAAAGCTTCAAGCATTTATAAACACATGTCTTAGAACACTTATTCGAATCCGCTGGCCCAATATCATCACCAACGAGTACCTCTGGCAACGTACACAACAAGAGCCAGTGGAAGAACTAATACGTCAGTGTATATGGAGATAGATTGTCCTTACCCTCAGAAAGCATACATCCATCATTGTGAGACAAGCCCTCACTTGGAACCCCCAGGGCAAGAGAAAAAGAGCTCGACCCAAAAAGACATGGAAAAGGGAACTGGAGACACACTCCAAAAGAGTGGGAACAGCTGGGGACAGCTAGAGAGATTGGCACAGGACCGGGATGCCTGGAGAGTCTTTGTTCGTGGCCTATGCCCCAGATGGGACGACAGGCAATGATGATGATAATGATGATATATATAATATATAAAACAAATGATTAATAGTGTCGTTAAACCAGTGTTATTCTTAACAAGTATAACTCTTGAACGAATTAAAATCATTATTAGAGGTTTTACAATTTACACATTTACATTTGAATGTATATGTGTTTATATACATATATAAATATATATATATATATATGTATATNATATATTAGGGTATTGGGGCTGCGAAAATTAACGATTAATTTCTTTATTAATCGGTAAATGTTTATATTGATTAACATTTATTCATTCCAAAAACTTGTGATTAAAGATAAGGAAAATGTTGTTATTTCTCAAAGTTATTAATAAATAATTGATAAATAATAATAATTATTTATTTTGATGAAAACACTTCTCTATTTAAAAAAAAAGATTTTTAATGTTTAAACTTTAAAATAAGCTGTTTTATTAGTAATATGATATACACAATTAAACACTTTTTAATCAACAATAATATCATTTAAATTAATTGACATTATATTGAACTACTAATTTTTAAGACATCACCTAGTAATATTATTGTTTTTTTAAGTAAATACTTAATTTATTGGAATTTTAAATTTGTCTTAAGAGGACACAAATTGTGAAGGAAAACAACATAGTGAAAAAAGTAATACAAGGTCTTATAAAAAATCAAATGTTTTGAAGCACCTGGGATAAAAAAAGATATTCATTATGTTTTGTAAATCATCAAGCACTTTCTATAAAGCTGTGCTACTGTTTTATTTGTAAAATTGACTGTAATGCGATAATTAACTTATTTTCCTATTCCACCTATGTTTTAAAAATTAAAACTGATTTTTAATATTTTTCGTTAAATATTAGGTTATACTATTTAAATCTAATTTTTCAAAATTTATTTGCTCCTTAAAATACATGCCTTGAAATAACTTTGGAGAAATGACACTTAGTAATATTTTCCATTAATAATACACAGGTTTTTTTTCCATTGTATGCATAGTTTTGAATTCCATTTTTCTGCTGCTTTAAAAAAAAAAATTAGTTCATTATATTTTTTTTTAAAAACGTCTTTAATACGGGGTAAACTACTCAATACAAATTGTAAATTGTTACTTCCATTGAAGCTTTCCATTTGAATGTTCATTCTCTGTTGGGTTGAGCCGTTAGGCTCTTAAAACCCGGTTCAATTTTTCGCAGGCGAGCCTCAACATTCGGTCATCGCCGTAGAGGTAGTCCTCTACAGGTGTCGCAACTTCACCAAATAAAGCCCCGTCCAACTCGGGGCAACTCTCTAGCACATGGGTCACCGTCTCCTCCGGGCAGTTACACAACCTACAGGCCAGTTTCCTTCTAGTGTAAAACTTGTATAGGTTGCTTCGTATGGGACAATTGTCAGTTCTCATTCTAGTTATGAGAGACTGACTACTACGATCAAGTTTCCACCAGGCATCGCTTTTGCTCGGTCGCGGCAGTTTCTGGTATACCTTTCTGGCCGTATTCCCATTCTTCCAGCCCTCAAGCCATTTCTCTCGGAAATGGTCTTTTAGCCACGACTTGACCCCTAGTTGGGTCAAGAGGTTATCGGGTTGGGGCTGGGCTGCGCCTGCCCTGACCAGTGCGTCGACCCTGTCTGATTGGGCCGTGCCGCAGTGTCCGGCCATGAACTGTAGGACTACCTTGACGCCACGTGCCAGGATGTCACCAATTATATCCAGAATAGCACTTACTATCTTGGCCTCCAGAGAGCTTCGACTCAAGGTTTCGAGCGAAAACCGAGAATCGGTGAAGACCACGACAGTCGGGAAATTCTCTCTCTTAGCTAGACGACGGCGTACTTCCTTCAAACCTCTGTGGATCGCGTCCAGTTCGGCTTCGTGACTACTGTTCGTAGATCCACACGGCCCCGACAGCTCTACGCTGTCCGGTCCTGGTTGGGGGTATTGAATTAGCACACCGTATCCACTTTTGCCATCTCTTAAACGTGAGCCGTCTGTGAAGACTTTTACCACGCTGTCTCCATAGGCCTCGATTGTGCGCAGCGTCTCGTCTCGCTGGAGCTCGACGGGACTGGCCCGTGTCACCGCGGCATTTGCCAGTGTCAGACGTATATCAGGCGGGTCAAGGCTTTCATGTGGTCCTCGAGCAGGGACCAGGTGCATTCGCTCCCTGAGTTTTCCATTTAATCAGGTCGACCAACTTTATTTTTAGATTTAATCAAAACTATCCATTTATTAATCAGTCATTTTTCAAAAGATGAGGACTAAATTTAAATTAATCGATAACAACCATAATATATATATATATATATATATATAGATGTGTGTGTATGTGTGTACTGATAAAATGCAAATACGTTTCTGGAGGTCATGTGGAAAAGGGATTGTTATGTCTCTATTGTGTAGCTTGTGCTATTACTTGAAATTTTATGCTTTAATCTTACTATAATTCAATCTTCAGTAAAAAGCATCAACACTAATTGTTAAAATGTGATGTAAAGCAACAGTTAAGATAAGTACATGATCTTTCTTTTGACAAATTAACAAATTAATAACTTGCGAATTAACAGGCTTAATATAAAGACAACTCTATGATAAATATATCGCCAGGGATATGGTCTATCAAGCCCTATAGATTATTTGCGACATTGGGAAATCAATAACTTTAAATCATTTTAAGAATAAGATAGGGTATTTTGTTAATGTTGTAATTGTCAATTTAAAACTATATTTGTAAAAAAAAAAGTTCAAACATTCCTATACTCGCTGTATTGAAAAGTTTACAATGATTATGATAGATAAGCGTTATCAGTATATCTATATATATATATATATATAAATCAAAGTATGTGTGTGTGTTTGTGTATGTGTATGTGTGTGTTTGTGTGTGTGTGTGTTCTTGTCTTTTATAACGGACTAGTATCTGTATATAAAATTAGCGAAAATGCAAGGTGCATACATTACTAAAGAAATTTAAAACATCAAAAAACATAATTTGTTAGATCTACAGATTGTTCAATTATAGTGAATTATTGTCTCCTAGATGTGTGTTTTATTTGTCTTTACGTGCGATAGTGCTACGTCTAAATTTATTTAATTTTACGTCACAATCACTTTCAATAGAGGCCTGTAAACATTGTTGCGAGAAATAATGATGATCAATTTATGAAACTGTTCAGGATGTATAAAATAAAAAAGTATAATATATTTAAATTTAGTATTATGTTGAATTAACTTTTTCTAAAAAAAAACAACATGATTTTGATTGTTTGGAAATTTTCAAAAAACCTTAATTGTTGGTATCGTAAGGGAAAAAATAGACAATTGTTAATTGGTATAAATATTCTAAACAGGGCGAAAATGAAAGTAATGGAAAAGGGCGGGAACAATAATTTTATATGTGGGTTAATGTATTTTAGAGTTTAAATGTATTCTTAAAATTATTTCGAAAACAAAAAAATAAGACAAAGAGGCAATATATTAAATAAAAAGAAAGATAAAGAAAGAGCGAGATAAAGAGAAGAAATAGGTAAAATGTAAGAAAACGAATACATTTTTAGGGGCGTGGAATAAATTTGTGTTAGGGATTATTTAAATAAACAACATACTTTTGTTATAAAATATTAATAAAGACACTAAACACAAAGTATTGACAGATTCACACTTGTTTCCCATAAGACTGCTCGTTTACAAAATGTACAGAAATGTTTTATTAGTAGTTTTATATTTTTCATGTTACAATCACTTTCTTTTAAAAAATGAAAGACGTTAACGTAGGTTAATATATTTTATAACGTCTGGAGCAATTTAAGTACTCGAGCAAATTAAAAATACGCATGCGCTCATGTGAGGAGATTTATAACGGACTCATCAGCCTAAGTAACCCCTACCAACTAAACCTCCCAGAGATAGGGGGGTAGCTCGCCATCTGGAAATCTGACAGTTGTGCATGCATATTTTCTTCAACGGGGCTGAAACAGGGAAGTCTTCACCCCATTGGTTATATTTTTGATGCAACCAATCAAGAGTTATGAAAGTCACGTGACCATCAAAGATGTAATCAGAGAAAACGCAATATTCATTCTTTTCACTGCCAAACTGTACGAGGCGAAACGTCGAACAGTAGCACCCCACAGAATTATATCACGTAAAAGCCGTCAATCTACCAGTCTACCTGGTTCCTGTTATGCCTGAATTCCTGCTACACCTGAATTCCAGGGAGCCAACCAGAGAAAGTACGCACGTGAGGCAGCCGGACCACTGTAACCCCTCCACCGGTACTATTGCCGTTAAAGAATCGCTACCCTTGCCACGCGACATCCAAGTACACCTTGTGTCCGTGTCAGCTAAGGTCGTTAGCATATCAACAAATACTACTATGTGCCCTAATTGTAGGAGGGAACCTCCGTACAATAGGCCGGAGACACTCACCATCGCCACAGAGCCCTGTGCTCTTTTACCACCCAGCTCATCACGAGCTGAAGCCGGCCATACCACACCCTAGCTGTGTGACCGTGTAGACGAATAATCTTATCAACAACACACGTGGAGAGAAGTGAGAACCCCTCTACCGTGTACGATCTACCGAGATCAAATAGTACTACTAGTTATTCGTTTAAAAAGAAGCCTAGTCGAATCAGCTGACTGCAACGTCGTATGTCAACACCGAGGGGAGGAGCTACACACAGGAAGCTGACGTCACATCACACGTCGCAGTGTGACGGAAGGAGGTCAAACGGTGTAACAGCGGTACACACCAGACCAAGTGATCAGGAACTCCAAACATAATATAAGTATAAAAATTCTAGAAACATTGGCGTAGGGCAATCTGTCATGATGATACTTAGCGAGCCATAATACTTTAAATAGCATAATCTTAGGGGCACCTTATTAATGATATTGAAACATTGCCATTGTATATATTATATATTAAAGTTAATCATTTATGCTAATCATTTGCGGAGATCACTAAAGTATGTCCTTATGTGTGTAAAAATATAAAATACAAATAATACACTAGACAACACACATACTACACATCTTTCCACCACAAAAGACACAAACGCACAAAATATTGACAGATTCACACTGGTTTCCCATAAGACTGCTCGTTTACAAAATGTACAGAAATGTATTATTAGTAGTTTTATATTTTTCATGTTACAATCACTTTCTTTTAAAAAATGAAAGAAGTTAACGTAGGTTAATATATTTTATAACGTCTGGAGCAATTTAAGTACACGAGCAAATTAAAAATACGCATGCGCTAATTCAAAAAAAAAATTCCTTACCCAAGTAAAAGTAAACAGCTCAAAAGCAAAGCTCAATAGCATCCTATTTTATATCCGGCATCCTTCCGTCTCGCGAGACGATGGTGCATCACCGTTGGGTTGGGTTGCATTTCCTCGAGTGACTGTGCAGTCCTATCCTTGAGTGACAGTCTTTGCCACAGTTTTTACACACGAGTTCTGTGCTTCCAAATGTTTTGGCCTTTCTCCTAGCTCTTCTGTCTGCAGCCTCCTCCATTCTTCGCTCCTCGGCTACTATGACGCCCTCTTTGACAACTGTGCGCCACGTAGATCGGTCTTCTGCCTTACACTCCCAGTCACTTGTATGTATTTTGGCTGCTTTCATGTCCCTTTGACAGACATCTTTAAATCGCAAGCGTGGGCGACCTGTTTTCCTCTTTCCTGAAGCAAGTTCACCATATAGGAGATCCTTCGGGATGCGGCCGGGGCTCATTCTTTTGACATGTCCTAGCCACCTCAGGCGTCTTTCACTAAGAATTGAGAACATGCTTTGGGTATTGGCACGCGTTAGTACCTCACTATTAGGCACTTTTTCTTGCCATTTAATACCAAGGATGTGGCGCAAGCATCTCAAATGGAAGCTGTTAAGCTTACGCTCTTGTGATGTATAAGTGGTCCATGTCTCGCTCCCATATAGTAGTGTACTGATGACACAGGCTCGATAGACGCACAGTTTGGTTTTCTCCGTTAGCTTGGTGTTTTGCCAGACCCGCTTATTTAGTTTAGCCATTGTTGCGGCTGCCTTGCCAACCCCTACCAACTAAACCTCCCAGAGATAGGGGGGTAGCT
>MUZC01000484.1:65303-109336 GCA_002072015.1 Radix auricularia
AGGGGCCCGTTGCCTTTTTGATGTTTTCGTACATGACTTTTGCATTGCCCATGTCTGCAGCTGATTGTATACTGGAACAGAGCTTAAGCCAGTAGGTATTGACACATTTACGTGCAACCTTTTGGGCAAGTGACTTAGCTGTTTTTAAAGCATGCAAATTGTCAGGTGTAGGCTTTTCCTTGTAAGCCATAAGAGCTTTCCTTTTTGCTTCAGTGACGGGTTTCATCTCGTCCCAATGTTCATCAAACCAGTCCGTGTTTTTGTGAGATTTTTTGCCAAAGGCTTGTATTGCGGATGTATAGATTGTGTCTCTCAGTTGCGTCCATTTGGAGTCAATGGTGACGCATGGGGACATCTTTGAGAGACTTTCCTTCACCTTGTCTTTGAACAGCTGCGCTATCGCAGGGTCTTTCATGCAGGAGGTATTGATGCGTGGACTTCCCTTTTTCTTTGTGTGGTACGAGTTTTTCCTCATTATTCGTACTTTGCTGGCGACAAGGGAATGATCCGTGTCACAGTCGGCACTGTGATAGCTGCGAGTGAGTAGGACGCTAGCTAGTTGTGCACGCCTGGTGATAATGAGGTCCAGCTGGTGCCATTGGTGGGATCGAGGGTGTCTCCAAGATACTTGATGTATATCCTTGCACTTGAAGAAAGTGTTGGTCACACACAAGCCTCGTGAGCAGCACAATTCCAGAAGCCTTTGTCCATTTTCATTTAACTTTCCTCTTCCAAATAGTCCAAGGCAGGTGGGCCAGGCTTCGTGGTCGCTCCCCACTCTAGCATTGAAATCTCCTAGGAGATAGATTGCCTCGTCTTTGTGGATGCCGGCTATTGCCTGGTCTAACGCTCCATAGAACTGGTCCTTCTCTTCCGGAGTTGAATAGAGTGTTGGGGCATACACACTAAGAATGTTTGCTGGGCCCGCAGTTGTTCTGAGTCTTAGAGTGAGGATCCTCTCCGTGCCTGATGACGGTGGTTCAATGGATGGTAGAAGAGTGTTTTTAACAGCGAAACCCACACCATGCTGTCTAGGTTCGTCTTTCGGTCTGCCTTGCCAGAAGAAGGTGTAATTGGCCTCTTTGAGTGAACCGTTGTCTGGGAGCCTGGTCTCCTGAAGGCATGCTATGTCAATCTTTAGCCTTTTAAGTTCTCTATCGATTATTCCTGTCTTCCGTGTGTCGTTTATGGACTGCAGATCATCAGTGATGCCGGGACACATAGTCCTCACGTTCCAGCTAGCGATTCGAAGAGCTGGGGTCTTCTTTTTCTTTTTTGTATTTCTTGGTGCAGGGCTTAGTGGCCCACTTGTTGAGTGGTACTCTAATCTCCACGCACCCAGTGGAGAAGGCAGGCCATGACGGGATAGCACCTATTTGACTGGGGGCTGCCCAGTTTGAGGCGGGCGGTAGCTGTCCAGTGAGACATTGGTAGTCTCTCCCACCGTCGGAAGCAGCCCCTGGCGCCTAGCTCTACGTCAATTGAGCTTTGGCTTATAACCGGTAACTGCTGCTTCCCGTGTTTTGTCGACACCTTGCGGCGACGCTGGAGTGTCCTCTCCAGAGGTGATGCAAGCCTGGGCGGGTAATATGGAGAATTAGCTGCTGCCCATACAGCATATCCCCCCTCTCCACGTCAATGGTGTAACCAAGGGAACGACTTGCGTCGATGCAGCTTGGCTGCCATTGGCGTCGCAGGAGCTGCCGGTATGTACATAAGTCTTATGTATAGACCGCCTGTAGGTGCTCCAATTCCTGATTTTCTTTCAGGGTTTACTCACTTAGCCTTTCCCGCAAGGCAGGTATAGCCGCAAGGCAGCGGAGGATTTGTATTCGGAGTTTCCTTCTCCTAGATGAACTACCAGCCAAGGTTTTAACGAGCATCATCTACCCGTAGGATATAATCCTTACATATATAAAATATTACAAATACAATAGTTAAAAAATATACTTGCTAAAGTGGGTGCTAATAAAATATCTCATTCAAATTCCCGATCATATAAATAATATATAAACACCCAGTGGTGTGGTTCTGTATGGAGGGAATATTGGACATAAGATATGTGATTTAGTGCACAGGAAATGGCAACTTTGTAAACAAGCAGTAAAGGTGGAATGTACCCCCCCCCACACACACACATAGAAATGAAGAGTGAAAATACTCACAGACATTGTGGCGTCTATATTTAACAATTTTAAGAATGTAAATTGGTTAAATTATGATGTAGTTTATTGGTGTTATTGGTAAGTTATGTTGTAGCAGACTTGTTAATATGGTTAAGTTATAAAATTTTTACCATCTTATGCATAATATTGTTAAGCTGCGAAGTACACCAAATGGATAGAATACAAAATAAACAAACAAATTGAGTGAGAAGGCGATAAATTTGAGTGTTATTATTTTAAAAAGCACGACAGTAAACGTTTTGGCTAATGCCTTCTGCAGTTCAATAAACATATGTATGTACTTACATAAGTAATAAAGTAATATTTAAAACAAACAAATGGCAAGTGGCAAGTCGAGGAAAAAGGTGTAAAAACTTGAATTGAGAGGCCAAACAAGATCATGGGTCGTCTGGCAGTGTTCAAACTAGTGACCAGACTATTTATAGACCAGCACACACTGTCAGGATGACGAGGCTGTGAAGGTGCTGATGAGAAAACGCATCCTATTTTAGTGAAAAAATTACACCAACAAACATATACGTTATATTATCCTAAACAAAACTTAATGTACGATAATTCTAAACTTTTGTCTCTCGTCATTTAGACATCTAAGCGGGTGAACAGCATAATGGGAACATTGGTCAGAAGTGGTGGCAATACAAAACTTGATTACTTTGTATATAAAAAGAAATTGTCATTTCTATTAAATTTTTTGGATTGATACTGTATTACTTTCCTTTATTTACATTGTTGAAATTGATTTTTAAAAAATAAACAAAAACAAACATATTTTTTTACTTCTTTACATACATATGTTTCATAAAATGATGTCAAATGTGTTGACTGAAAGGGTAATTATGATTCAAGTACACACATAATGATTTAAGCTAAACATAATATTAAACATTTAGAACAAGTATGACATGTCTGCATTTTGGTATTTCATTGGATTACTTAGAATTATATTTCCTGCTAAAAGTTGTTACTAAATTGTAAAGATGAATTAAAGATTACATTACAATATGTTAATATGGATAACAAAGAGGGATGACAGGAGAGATAGTTAATGAGATGTGTTAACCACTTATAACGAAATAACTTTATGGGAATCTATAAGTTAAGGAAAAAATGAATAAGTTGCATTATCATTTATGACTGATTGGAAAAATAAATTTTGAGTGCTAATGTAAATGTACAAAAATTAAATAAATCAAAATATGTTTGTATCTTGCTAAAAATGAAAATTTCTTAAAGTTATTTTAAAAGAATTATGCATTAAAATATTGAAATACGTTATTCAAAACCAACATACCAGATTTAAAAAAAAGAAAGGTTGCAGTTGAAGAGAAGCATGGGTGTGTCTCCACTGGAAACTAGAAACAACTAATTGCCAGTTTACAATCGAATGCATATAACGCAGTCTCATCAAGTTTAAAGGTCATTGTCAAGGGATTATAGACATAAACTTCTTAGACCCTATTGATTTTCAGAACGGTATTCAGTTCATTGACTTCTTTAATTTGACATCTAGACTAGAAATGTTATCCAGTTTGTAATAACTTAAAACGTCTACGTGCTGGTATTTTTTTAATAAGCCAGATGCTGGTGTTAGTTCAAATTTTTACTTTTAAATATCCCTTGTTTTTTAGGGCAAACTAATATGAACTTAAAGTACATATAGAAGAATCCTTAAAGAATTAAGATACGTTTCTGTTTCTTTTTAAAAATCGTTAAAAGAAATAACTATTTCCTTTTAAAACCTAAACTGCTACTGATAAATCCCAGAAAATCTTGCCAGAAAGAATAACACATTCATTAGCGGTCTATAAGTATTAAGTACTGATTAATACAATAAACAAATACAAGATCAGCTCGTTTATGCGAAAGAAAAAAAATAATGAGTGAAAAAGCTGCATCAGATATTTTGAGGCGACAAAAATTGACGCATGGGTGTTTACCGTTCTTAAAAGTTATACATTGACAGATGTCAAAAAAAAACAACAAAGTATTATCTTCTACAATGTATAAGAAAGATTTTAAGAGGATCCTTAATAAGCCTACCATTCATCCTTGTGTCTGAAATATAAAAGAAGAAAATAAAGGCTGATTAAAGAGAACCCCGTGCTCATTATTAAAGGTATTAATACGTTTTAATGTTAAGTTATGACATAAAATAGTGGGTTGTGTTATACTGATGTTTTTATTGTGGGTATTGTGTCACCGTTGTCAAGAGAAATAGTTCCACTTAACAATCTGATAGCCAATAAACTGATTGTCAGTTGCTCTTCTCCAAAAAAAAAAAAAAAAACGGAGAGCAAAATTCTATCTTTAAATTTGATATTTATTTCTTTGTAGATTGTTATTGAGCAGTTCACCAAAGAAGTTTACAGTAACTCTTTTGTGTTACAGAATATTGTCGAGCTGCCAAGAATGTAAAATTGATTAGAGAAATGCCATATCGATCTATTAATCTGATTGATAAACGTAACTGATGTACACTTAAGTGTTATATGAATAGTGTGTTTCTTTCAAATTAGGTTGCGATTCTTTAAAATCGATCGCATTAAGAACTCAATGATTTAGTATTTGTATTGGAAGCGCCTTTAGCCCAAACCATTACTGGGAAAGCTTGCTTCAATAGATATCAAATTAATAGTTATAAATATTTTATGCTAACTCATGATAAAACTTAGGATTGCGTTAATCTGATTTATTAAGTCACCGATTAGTAACACACATCTATTGAATTTCAAATGATAGTACGTTATCGCCTATTGAGTTTTTTTTTTTTTTTGGCTGTGTTATTTGTAGTTATTTTACTATTTCACTGAACTCACAAAACAAAATGAAGCCTTAAAAATAAATACTAACAAGATATGTTTGCACAGAGTTTTATGAAATAAAATTATTGTAGAAAAGAGGTTGATCCCTTAAATATTAATTTTAACATTTCTTTAAACCGAACTATTGTACGTTTCTTATCATTCTAATAAAGCGTTCAGAAGCTTAACGTAATCATGTCTTACCATTGTACCCTGGCCTCCCATTGTGTTAAGTAATGTCCCGGCTAGCAGTTCGCATTTCTTATTGCTTGATAGATCAATAATTAACTTTAAATAAACTACATAACAATTGATTTATGTTCCCTCATGCATGACGGAGGGTTATTTAATAATCAAAGTCATAGTACAATTCATTGAAGAATATGTGCAGGGTTTATTTGACACCTATAATAAAGAATACAGACTTTCAAATTAAGAATAATTGAGAAAAGGGGCCTATACGATTAGAAAGGCATTTATCGAGTTTCCTCATCTGTGTTAATATAAAGCATTTAAGTTATTTTTTACACTAAGATTTCATTCATTTTTCCCCCTATACTTCTCAGACTGTGAAACACCGTCATGCACTGCGAAAATAATCATTATTTTAAAAAAAAAACATTTAGATTGAAAGACGCCATACAATGCCTGCAGCCTTTTATTTTGTTATGATATCCTTTTTAACTTTCAAATTATGTTTCCATGCATTTAAAAAAAAATTGTTTGTTATATATTTTGTTTATTAGCATAAATCAGGGAAAATTCAATCATAATTTTTGATGCACAAAGAAAAAACAACTTACTTCTTGTATTAGCAACCTTACATATATTTAATTTGTTAAAAACAAAAAATCCATTAATCCAAACTTTGCTAACTTTCAGATATTAAAATATGTGCAGAGTGTGTTCTAAAATTGAATTAATTGTTCATTCAACCTGACAGAAATTTATTAGTAGCATAGCATTTAAAAGAGTATAATTGTCTCGATACGAATTTAAGCGACGTATTTTATAACAATTTAAACTTGGTAATTATCCTTGGTATATATATTGTGGAAAAATGTTGTTACAGTTATTTGAATCAGTAAATAATTTAAAAATATTTATTAAGTCAAACATTGGTTTGATACATCGCAAACCATCTTCTAATTTTACCTAACAAAGAAAACGCGCATAATTAAGTTTCTTGCCTATGATTGTGAAATTATGTGAGTTAAAATGTGTTATACATATCTATATATATTGATAGATTATTCGCCCACTGCCGACGACACATGGGCTACAGTGTGGACGAAAGGAGACCTTAGAACACTAAACACTTTGATCAAATACTTTTTTGTTTTTGTTGTTGTTAAAAATCACATACACACTAGATGTTGTTCAGGTTTGTACCCAATTAACCTCTTACAAATGAGAAACAATCACGTATTTGATGTTCATCAACAGAGCTTGACTAAAGAAAGTCATAAGTTATTGTTATGGGTGATCAATTGTTAATTCTGGGATAAAGTATTCTCGTATATTAAGTAACACATAGGCGACATAACTTCATATGCTATAACAATAACACGGTATTTTATTATATTCTTTTTTTCATTGTTGCCAGTGTTTTGTCAACGTTTAAGTAAAAAAAAAACATTGTGTTGAAATAATCTAAATAATAATAGATGATGTGCCAAATCTTCTCATGTGTGCCGTGTATATCAATCTCTTAATGATTATTTCAACTTTGTCTTGTTAACGTACATTGTGTCAAAGCTCATTATTTACGAGATATTTACTTATTATTTCTTCTTAGTAGTTTCATAATATTTCAGACCACGAGAAGCTACACAATGAATGTGATTGACACAGATAAATGAGATCCATCAGGCCAAGTGTCAAATACATTGTTATATAGAAAGCAAGAAAGGTTGTTAGATACATTTCCTAAACTTCAGTAAATGCAACCCGCTCCCCTCAGATCCACATCTTACAGATAACTTCAGTTTAAAATTTGTTTACATGTGTATGTCATCTCCTTGGGACGAGGTGGTCGAGCGGCAGTACGCTCGGAAGTCGTACTAAAAGTATCACCAAACGAATGTTGTTTTGTTGTTTTTTTAATAAAAAATGCAAGCGTAATATAAATATACATTATTAAATTATATATATGCTTTAAAGACTTTATTCTAATTTTTTTAAGCTTTCAATTAATATCATTAATAGTACTCGTAAAAATAATTTCCACTTCTAAATACAACTGGAAATAACTTTTGTTTAACATTTAGTAATTTTACATTTAGTATCATACTTATTACATATATTTTTTTTTCATGCTGGGATTTGAAATGATTTACCATTGTAAGATAAGTTGCGGTCGTTACACGTTGAGTATTGATGAAGTCCAACTCTTATCTACTTTATATTTAAAAGTTTCCATTGTTTAAATTAAATTGAAAATATATTATTACTGTAGAAGGTAGTATTGTCTCACGGGTGTATCATTCTTCTGTAATGTAATCAAAATAATATACAAGAACACGATACAACTAAATGAAATATTTGTTTTGAAAAACCACATTTTTTATGTAAATGTCTTCTATTCACCAACAGTTTATTTAGTCATGTACTCGGACGCACACACGAAGTACGGTAAACATTCTCAAGGCCAAAATACTAATTAGATCACAGCTTTTTTTTTTTTTTTTTTTTTTTTTTTTTTATAAAATACAGCATACAGAGAAAAATGGGGAATGAAAACAGTAAATGTGTCATTTATTTTTAAAACTAACACGCAAGTAAACGCCGTTTTGGCCAAAGCCTTGAAGAGTGCAATAAGCATAGGAAACGTTCTTACATAAGTAATAAAATATATATTTTTACTTAATACAATACATTATAATGTATTTATATAAAATAAAAAGAAATGGCGAACATCAAATATTGACACAGGATATAGGATAAAGGAGGAATTATAAAAGGTAAAATAAAAAGAACAACGGGAAACGCTTTACAGTTAGTTAAAATTATGAATTTGTTTCAGTCCACATGTAGACAACGTATGAACAGTTTTTATAAGTCTGTTTGCCATGTAGATCATTTTATGGGAATTGTTTGCATATAAAATTCCAGTTACTGTAATATCAGAAAATCCGTCATTGTCAAACCCCTTACAATATTTAAAGACATTTAGTCTGTTAATTTAACTTTAACATGTGTTCTCTAAACCGATATTTTAGACGATTGCTTGTCTCACACATATACATTTTATTACAGTTCTTGCAAAGAATTGCACAAATCACGTGTACCTAGTGCGCGTGAATTTAATAAGTTGCTAAAAATGGGTTGTCCCTTTCAATCACATATGGGCAAGTATTCCAATGTTTGCTTTCATTGTAAAAAGTCGATTTTTTTCAATTATATCTATGAGGTTTCTAACTCTCCAGAAAGCTAAAAGATGAGGTTTTTTGAAGATCTGTTGGGTTTGCAGTTCAGCCATAAATATTGATCGGTTTTTGAAAAAACACCTGGCTTTGAAATTATTGTGATTAAAAGTTAAGATACATTTGGATTGATCACATGGATAAGAAGCAAATTAAGAAAACATTTCCTGCATGGTCATGCCTTTAATTCGATTGATAGCGGAAGGTAAAAACTTTTTTCGGGTGCGACCCACTTTTAAAATAAATCCAGCATTTCATTAATTTTCTCCCAAATGTCAGCCTAATTACTTCAGATTATTTTAAGTTTCAAAAGTTGTGAAAATGGGATGATGAGTATGTAAGGAGACTATGGCTGCCTGTAGGCTAGTCAAGAAATTGATGTTGATCTTTCAATTGTATTTTTATGTCCAAAACAAAAGGATCAGTACTTCTATGGGTAATTAAAGAAAAGTTGATTGATGAATAGAAACTAACAAAAAAGTCAATAAAGCTTTTCACAATTTGCAAAGTTCCCATTTTTATTACTTCCAATGCAATATTCAATGTATCTCTTGTAAGTCTTTGATTAGTTAGTTAGTTAGTTAGATAGTTATTTCCTCTCGGGCCGAAGACGGCACATAGGGCAGAGGTCATGGTTTCCATTAGTGACGATCCGTTGCTAATTGTTTCAAGTCCTGGTTATTTCTTAGACCCATGGTTGAGCTTTCTCTTATGATTGTTCTACGCAGGGTTTCTTTTGGTCTTCCTTGTTTTCTTTTGCCTGCTGGTGTCCACATGAGGGCCTGAATTCTTTGATTGGCTAAGTAAATGTATATTCTTTTCATTACATGGGTGTTAAAAATGGCTATAAACATACTTGCATATCTAAGTCCCATTTGCATTTCCATGGCACTTTCAATAATTTCATTTAAAAAATAAAACAAAAAAAAGAAGGGCCCGATGAATACAATTGTGTTTAAATTTAGGACCAGTTCAGTCAATCATAGTAGGCAGTTGCGATGATAGTCAGATTCATTTTCTTTGACGTGCAGCAATGAAGAACCATCCAATGTAAATGAAAATGATCTTCATTAGGTATAACCAAAGAATTAAGAGATGTTATCATATGGATAATGTCCATTATGTAGGCTGGTAAATTTTCTACAAGAGGATGAAAAACAATGTCCGAAAAATCTGAAATTAAATTAGTTGGCGAGGACAAAATTAAAGGGCCTTTCGAGGTTTTTACATTTTAATCTATTTGGCTAATTTGATGTAAAACACAATGTCACATTTTGGTAAATTTGAGATATGATACACAGAGAAAATGTAACATTTTAGCTGCACGATTAATTATTGGAGATGATACAAATAAAGCAAAACATAAATCAATACAATACTTAGATAGACATTGAAATAAACGTACCTTTCCTTTTCTATCCATAAAAATGCAATAGCATTCTATTAATTTCGTCTACTTATAAAGTGTAGAATTTTTTGCTTACCAAAATCCAGGAAAATCAAAAGACTGCTAAAAGTAAAAGAAAAAACAAAAAGAAAAAAAAAACAAAACAAAACAAAAAAAAAATATAAATAAATAAAAAAAAAACTAAATACATATATTGGATACGCCTAGGAAATTTTTTTTAAATAAATGAAACTCCTGCAAATTTATAGAAACTCACACTTATACACACAAACGGATACATCCAATCAATTATTTGCATTTCACTCCTAGAATTTATATGTTGTAGCTTTCTGTCTGTAAAAAGCTAGAATAACAATCTTTGAGATTTTAATCATGTCAATCTCAGCGCCATTCTATTTGTACTATACTAAATGGAAAGTAAATAGTTACACAAAGTGTTTTTGTTGTGAATGTACTCCGTCTTAAACATGGACGCTACCTATCATTCTGTTTGATTGTAACATAATCTAACAAAGTAAGTAAGATGATTATGTACCTGTTTGTATTCGAGTTTAAAAGGTTAAATAACGTTTGGTTTTCTAAATCAACAATCTTGTGGGAATATGTCTGATATATTATTATTTGCTTTTCTAATATAAAATAATTTTACTGAATGAAGGAATACAATTTGAATATGATCTTAAAAAGTTTTGTGAAATAAAATGTTTCATAAACACATGTATTGTGAAACTAAGAATTGTAATGGATCTAGCCATTGACATAACCAGTTTGAATACCGATCTTTTGTGTGAGGACATATAGCTCCAGGAAGTATCTGTTATTTTTCGCTGCAAAAATATATTCATAATTTTCATACATAAATATACATTCTGAGACTAAAAAGAAAATATGTAAGAACGGTTTTAGAAAATGGTGTTATATATTTTATAACATTTTTAAAAGTGTAATAAAAATATGCTTTTGCTCAATATATAATTTATTATGTATATTTGTGTTAAAAATGATATTAAAATTTACATTTCATTTTCAGAAATCACAATATCACAGTTTTCAAATAAAGTTTTTGTGCTAATCAGAAAAATTAGTTTAATTGTTACCGTTATGAACAGCAAAACGAATCTAGGAGACTTACGAGTTATCAACGATATAAAATACGGACACTCTTAGGGGCCATAACTTTTTTGAAATTAATCCAAATTTTCTACAAAACAGTAGTCATCTGGCATACAAGAACATACTTTTTTTTTAATTAACTGAAACTTTATTTATTAATTTTCTGGTTGTCTCACTATTTGCATAGATGTGATTACTTTGTGAAACTTTTAGTTAGAGGAATCAGCAGTTTTTGCTTTATAGTGTAATATATTAAAAACAAATTGATATCTGTATAATGGCATATGGAATATGAGAAAAACTCACCATCTGGCTCAGTCGCGTCCATATAGTAGAAATAAATTACCAATATTAGTTATTTTTTTAATCCTGATGTCTTATTTCTTCTATACAGAAGATTATAGCGTTCTAAGCATATCTATTAAAAACGTGTTTAAAAATGTAATCTTCGGTATGTAAATGCAAATGATAGCTACAATAAACGTTCTGATTATTTGAATGTATTTTGTATCTTTCTTTTTAATATATTTACATGACACAAAATGGGGTTTAGTTAACCTTCAATAAAAAATATTAAATGGAAAAGACGTAAACAGGGTAAGAATTTGCCTGACATGGCGTAACTATAAAAATAATGATTCTGAAAAGAGATTTCCTCAACGGACTAATAATACACTTATAAAATGAACATTGAATAATATAAGAAATATTTTTTAAAAGCCGCAATGAATTCAATAGAGTCAATAAGAGTAAAGCAGGAAGAGATGCAGTCTATATAGGAAAGGAAAGAGTTGGTGGGTCTAAACGCTAGGGGGTCAAAGCAAACACATAATTCATCCAATGTAGTGCAAGAGTCCCATACACTTGGATAAGTCTATATTCGAGACTAAAGCTCTCAGTGTGTTTGTACAAGAGACGATGGTGGTGAATTACATGTCCTTGACGCCCATATGGTCTCGTCCATTGAATTGTCAGATAACGGGACACTTTTTGTATTGTGTAATCGCCCGAATGTATTCAGCCTTGAGGCAAGAAAGTCATCTTCCTGTTTCACCTAAGTATTTTAAATGGCAGTGTTTACACACCATGGTGTAAACAACAACGCGGCTAGTACATATATATCAATCCATAATCTTAAATATCCTCTTAGGGAAGACTATCTGGTCAGTCTGCATCACAAAAGGATATGAAGTACACCGAAGTCGGCCGCATGGTAAAATACCCAGATGGTTGGGTGAAGTGGGGAGGCGAATGCGAACAAAAAGTTCGCGAACGTTTCTGTCCCACCTAAATACAATGAGGGGTTGGGCGAAAAGATGTTGTTAGTCTCAGGATACGCAAGGTAGATGGTTCAGTTCTTCATGAAGATTTCTTTAGCTTTGATCATGTACAAATGGAATGTAGGTACCAGCTTGCTCCTCTAATTGGTATCACGGGTGCGTGGTACAAAAGTGTCGGCACGAGGAAAGCTTTTGCCTCTCTGGAGCGAATATTGAAGTGTGGCTTCATGATATGAATTTTGTCTACCATTTCCAACGCCTTTTCCATAAAGCCTACAGAGATAGACACAGTCTCCTGAGACGAAGAAGTCACGAAAAGGGATTTGAGCCGTCATAGTTTTGGATTTAAAGATACCTACAGTAGATAACACTGCGAGGTATTAGTTCTGGATAGTTACAGTGGTGTAAAAGAAATTTTCAAAAAGTTCAGATATTTTGTCAGTGAACTTGATGGCTGGTTATAAAGAGTCTAAAAATTCGATAAATGCCTTCAGTTCACATCTTTCCATATGATTCTCCCCAAAACCGTCAAATATTTACATCTTATAGAATTGTGGAGATGCGACCAATTTATTGAAGTTCCAGTCTGTGCTCTAATTGACCCATGAAGTAGTCCAATTTCTGTCCCCTTAGCGACTCCACTTGTTTGACAAAAGAAATGGCCATTAAACTCAAACGAGTTGAGTGTTAGAACCAATTCCGCCCCCCCCCCCTCATGTAAGGCGTGCGTTGGTTTAGTGAGGTGAGGTTCTCTGTCCAGAAAATAATGTACAGCCAGAAGACCATCGTTGTGGAGAATATATGTAGTAAGAAAAATACATCAAGGAGGAACAGATAATGGTTAAATACATTTCCTCCAATCTACAGCTTTTCTTTAACAAAGAAAAGTTACACATTATGTTCCATCTTTATAATTGTGAATTTATGTAATCAAGTTGTTCTGACGACAGAATAAGATGAGCTATGAGAAATTCGTGTTTTTAAACATATTTTTTTAAAGTAAAATTATAGAGTCGGTTTGCCAAGGTGAAACAAAATTATACTTTATAACCTAGAATTTCTTTCTCATAGTATTTTTTTTAAATACCGTTGCGAAGGTTGGAAGCCAACTTTGTTCGAGATACGAACATGTGTTTAATGTTCGTCCTCTGAGTTTAACTATAGAGAACAAAAATACGTTTTTTTTTTATGGATGCACAGTTGATTCTGGAATAAATTATTATCCTCTATTAATTACACGTAATTGACACTACTTCCCCTTTACAAACATTTACCCGGATATCTTCTGTTACCTTTTGTCATTGCTGACATTGTTTTTTTAACGTATGTGTAGCATTCTTTGTGTCCGAAAAACTAAGTGGTTCTTAATTATGTGCTAATTCTTCTCATGTATATCGCGTTTATCGATCCATTTGAAAGAGGATTTTAACTTTGTCATGTTTGCGTATAGTTTACCCAAGCTTAAACTTAGGACCTCAGTATTAAAAAGGAAAAAAAAGAAAAATGTTTTTTTTTAAAGTTATATTTGCATTTCACAACTCAATTTAGCTAAACTCTGTTATGTAAGATCCTTCCTCTAAAGTTAGGGCGTTTGGTCGAAATGACGAGATTTGACAAAATGAAAACATTTTTTATCATAATTTATTTCTGAATGAACAGTATTTGAATATATTAGGGGTGTGATATTTTTCACTTTTTGATTTCAATTTTTGAGGAAGCGATTATAGAAACAGGTATTAAGAATAAATATTTTGAAATAGACGATGTGTGTTTATACAAATATAAATTTAAGTTTTAATATCATACCATATACCGTATTTTAACGCTAATCGAGGGAGAATGGAAGATAACTTGACATCATTAATTTAATATTGAGTAGTTTAAAACGCTATAGAACTTTTCCTTTAATCTTTAATGTACTCAAACGATATGCTGCATAATTTAGTAAATTAGAAATATTAGATAAAGAAGAAAATTTTGTAAGTCAATTATTTATACATTTTTAATGAAGCACACAGGGCTGGAATAAGATTTAATACGGAATTTCATCATTTAAATAGAGGGGGGGGGGGCTTTAAAGTCCAAATTTTCTATTTCAGCTCGAAATATAGTTTTCAAAATTCCGACTGACCCACCAAGCAAATTAGGGGACATTAAGATACAATTTGTTTAGCAAATACATAAATCCATTACTGAAAACACATAGATGGTATACTACAACCCCCAGATAACGAATGAAAAAACAAACTTATCTTACAACAAAAAGGAACCAGCATACAAACATCTGGCCTCAAATGTATTCAATATTACAAACTTAACAGATACTAGTATATATTTTCTTATCTTTTGTATAATAAATACATGAGAAGATTATCGAATACAAATATTATCCATGATAATGTAAAATTTAGAATTTTATTAGTGTTTAGAATGTTGACAATTTTTTTCGTATTTTTATTTGTTTCAACGGACAATTTGAGACGAAAACGATTTTTTATTGCTTTAGTACTCCAATAATTTTACAATTTTGAACAATATATAAAATTTTGTCAATGAATAAATCAACTCAAGGTCCAATGTTGTTTTATACAGCGTTTGAGGGGGATCAAAGTGTGGATTGTTGATTGTGTTTGCAATATGAAGTTTCAACTTTTAAATAAGACTTCTATTAAATAAAGTTTTAATCATGACTTGAAGTAAGAAACAAATATGATTGTTTGTATGTCATAAAATTACAAGTTTAATATTAATTTAAAACATCACATCAAATACATGCATGAAAAGGTTTACTATAAAAAAATATCATCCTATTATTTCTAACAAATTAATATTGTTGTTAAATATATTTAAACGTGAAATAACACATCTAAAAGACAAATTGTGGTAAATTTGATCTATAACACAAAGATAAACTATCACATTTGGTTAGTAATGATATATTACACACATGGATAATGTCACAGTCAATATGGAAGATGTAGCTTCTGACTGATAATATAACGAATATATATACACGTCCATTTTGATAAATAAATATTTGTTGTATGACATGAATGATGAAAAGTTGGCTTCGATAATGCATGACCAAATGACTCCTCGTTTACTTTTTTCTTCAAACGAATGATAAGCTTTTAGAGAAATAATGTGGCCCTAACTGAAATTTTGGCTACTTGAAATTTTGAAAAAAATATATAAAATATCAAAACTGAAATTTCCGAATGAGGCTTAATGATAATTATACAAATAATTTATTTAGATTTAATGATTTTTAAATCTATGTTGTTTTGAACTGCAAAACTTAAACAACTCAAAACCACAGAATTGTCTCATAGCATTTTCTTCCCTTGAGTCAGTGGTGTAGCTAGGGATTTGGGTGCTCGGGGGGGGGGGTGGTTGCCTCTTTAGCGCCCCATAATTTTAATCGATGGCGTAATACATAATATTTAATGCTGACAAATCTTTTCAGACACTATTTTTGGGTCCTCCCTAAAATGGGGGCCATGTGGGATTTTAAATTTTTAACCTACTTACTAGCTACGCCACTGTCTTGAGTTATTCATTTATTTTGTGATAAAGTTCGACTCAACCAGGATTTTTTATATATATAGAATTTTATTTCTCACAATAGTGATATATATCCCAAAACAAACTCCAAAGAATAGCTTTATGCCTCTCGGAAAAAAATCTTAACTGTTTGAAATGACGCGCTGCCCATCCTTTTACAGAGATAGCAGCAGAAGGAAAATGTAGAAGACTTGTGTTTGAGACTTGTTTCAATGTTCCATTTACATCAGACGTGTGCAAAACTGATCTATAACAATTGGCCACACTAAAACTGCTTATTTATGAACTGGAAAAGAAGTCTGATAAGTTGGAACAAAGCAAAATGGTGAATATACACAATGGACAAGAGCTGAACCATTAATATAATCATTAATGTTGAGTCAGCAGACGACAGAAAACATGAACCTTTAATTCTAGAGTAGAAGAAGTAAAACTCAAAAATATTCTAATAGAACACTTAGACAACGGCAAGAACAAGTTCTTTGATTTTTTTTGGTATATATAAACACATGCAAATCCTCTTTCTCTCTGTTGGCTAAAATAGTTAAATTGGATAGACTAAAAGACAACAGGGAAATAAATATCTCTAAATATCTATACTTAAAGAACCATACTAAATAATTTATACGACGGAAAAATTTAGAACGCCATAATATTTTGTATAGATGGCAAATATTTATTATATCCATTCATTTAACAGTCCGTCGGCCCTTCCTACATCCATTTTAACATTAATCCATCCGTCCGTCACTCCCTCCATCTATACATCCATCTAACCATCAATCCATCCATGCAGGACTTTCTGAACTCAATTAAATATATTCCATTTAAAGGGCAAGATATATACAATTCCACGTAAATGAGACTATATCTAGCAAAGCTTTAAGATCAACGGACATATGTTAAATTGAATGTGTTTTAATGGGGTCTTGGATTGCATTGATGATATCATCGATACTAGTAGATTTCCCGATTTATGCTAACAAAAAGATAAAACAGCATTCAATAGACGAGCAAAAACAGATGCCTCTTTTATATGTATTATAAAAATAAAAAATCTTAATGGCATAAATCAAAAGTATTATAAATTACTATATCAATATAAAAAAAAATATTCAATGAGTAGATAAATATTACTTTTATAAAAAAATAAAAATATTTTGATATAAACGATTAAAAATAAAATACACAAATTATTAACTAATAATCGCAATATATCTTGTCATTGATGTAACCCTTTTAGCCATCAGGCCTACTTGTATAGACGACATCTGGTTTTTCGTAAATATATATGTTTTTGGCTGCTGCTGAAATTACATAAACACCTGCAAATATTATTTAGCAATCTGAGATGTTAAAATTAAAAATACAGACATATGTGGGGTACGTTCTTAAAGTGCAATAAAATATATATTGTACCACAAACCACTTTTTGATATATATTTAGATAATTTATGGGCTAGCAAAATATTAAGGTTTTATTGAAATATCGGCAAGCCGATACGCACAGCTATCAGGAAATCGACAAGATCGGTAGCATGTATCGGTCTCGACATTGACGTCACATGTATTTCAACAGAAATGACATTTTGAAAAAAAAACATTACGAAAAAAAAGAAAAAAAAAAGGAATCAATTTAGATTAATAAAGCTCGCAACAAATTAATAAATCGATCCCGACACAGGTAGTTTAATAACCATTAGAGTCCTAGTATTAACATGCACAACTACGTTACAGCGTGCCATGTGCTAGAATCTTATTTGAATTAAATTTTAAAATAAGTCCTTTTCATCACATTTAACATATTTTTTAAAAATAGTTTATCAACGTTTTCTTTCACTACATTATGTTTTCGATTATGCTAATTCATTACAAATATATTGAAAATGCTTGAGAAAAAATCGCTCAAAGTAAAAATAGAATAGTATGTACAAGAAATTGTAGTTTACTGACTGTTGTTATATTCTGGTAATTTTCTGATCAGGGGATTTTATCAGGCCAGTTACATTGAAGATATTGGATAACAATCTAGTGAAGAATGAACTATATACTTAATGCTTTATGTAAGTATTACTTCTAAAATTAATTTTGCATAATTATTGCACGTGTAAACCCTTTAGTAAATAGCCTTAATATTGTAGTGTTTCTCGGCTATTATACTTTGTTGCTCTTTATCCACTTACATAAAAAACAAATCTAAATTCCATCAAAAGGGTCCACAAGTTATTAATTTTAAATAACTAAAGGGACATTGCACTTCACTTACATGTCGTTAAAAATTATCATTGTTACTTTAAATTTCTGGAGAGAAATTCTTCATATAAAGAAGTTTACTTAAATAAATAAATTCGCTATACATAAATTTTATAGTAAGTTAAAATACAACCATATAGAGCTACTTCATTTTAATACTAACTATCAAGTCATGTTTTTAATTATTTGTCCTTACAGTTGTTACACATTTATGTTGAGGAAAGGCTTTAGCAAATCATACCTTTAAAATGCAATCTGTTGAGTAAAAAAAAAAAAACGTAGGGATAAAAAAAGGAATATTTCAATTAGCGTTTCTAAACATTTCTTTTCACATAACTTACCATCTGGATCTGTAGCATCTGTTGAATGGAAAAGAAAAACTAATATATATGTTTCTTAATCATGGTATATCATAGAAATTTTAAGAAGAGACGTGAACGAATATGAAAATACAAAGTAAAATTGAAAAAAACTTAGAGATAGTAAAACTTGTTCAGAGTACTGTCAGCTTAAATTATTAATTGTCTTGAATAAGAGTAAAAAAAAAAACATTCAATAAAAAAGAATCAAGTAAATTAGGGGTGAGACTGCAATTAAAAAAAAGATTCTACGCTAAAGTATAATAGTGAATGAATAGCGTTAACAAGACGATATTTAGAAATCTAAGTATGTAAAGTAATGGGTGTGTAGTGCGCTTAGTATGCAAGGTGATGGATATTGAAAATGATGAGTATTAAAAGTGATTGGTATATAATATTTTGAGTATGTCAAAATGATTTTCATGGAAAGTGAAGGGTATGTATAATTATTGTTTTTTTAAAGAGAAGATTATGAACAAATACACAATCATATTTAGATTGCTACTAGAAGGTTTGGATAAAACTAGTGATTGGTAATGAAATAATCGGACATTTTTATCTGGCTTAGGAGATAAAATATAGGAACACTTGATCGAGTATGAATAATGCAAATATCTGCTTTATTGAGATAAAGTGATTTAATATAAATAAATACCATATATTTCAGCATCATAAGTTTGAGTTACATCAGCATCAATGCAGTCAGCAGACTCAATAATTTCTGCAATTTCATTATTTTGTGGACAAACTGTGACACCGTCTCGGCTTACATCTGACATAGAAAAGTTTCGGATAATTATTTATAGACATGTGTATAAAATATTTATGTAACAGATGGGGTATCTTAATTCAAACCAAATTAAAGTATACAGAGATGGCGTGCGTCCTATTATAATATAAGCATGTAAAAACATGGATTGTGTATCAATGCCCAACGTGGTAGTGAATAGCTTTTACACTAAACCAGAAATAAAAACTTGAATACGTGTTTAAACATAATTTCCAAAATTAATTTTCAACTTGTAATTGCAAGATAAATCATTTTAAACCAGCAACAAAGCCCGTCAAATGACGTTCCGCCATCGTTTCGATTGCATGTTGTACGTCCCCTCTAACAGCCGTCTCGACTGGCTATAAATGTGTTCACTTCAAAAAGACGATTTATTATCAATAACCGCTAAAAACAAAGTTTTGGAACAAAAAAATCCCAACGCTTAACACTAATTTCTGGCTGTTCCTTATAACGTGTTAAATCGATGTTTATAAAATTATAAATATTAAATTATTTTGGTTACAAATATTCAGCTGTTTATTGATATTTGGATATTACTCGGATCATCGGTTAGTATTTTCCTAATCCAGATATTGACGAAAATCTCCATATCTGGCAGATCCCCAAGTTTATTACGAGTACATGTATAACATTTAGGGATATGTCTGTTTATAATTACCTCTATATTATAATTTGTTTACTTTGGCCATCGCTTTCCGCTCAAATTACAAAAACTAATTATTCACTACTAGAATGAGTGTGTTATAACGAAATATGTATCACGCGAGAATTTAAGAAATTTAACAACTTCATTTACATGATAAATATTACGCCCCTTGCTTCGTATGACAATTGTAAGTAAAAATTTTTATTTATCTATCAAATAGAGATGGTAACCATAAATTAGCCACAGCTCACTTAATATCCGTATATTAAAATATAAGCACCTTAGTTTGACAATATTATATTTTTGAAAGCACACCGCTCAAAGTAAAGTAGTGGGAAAAAATACTGCACATGAAAAACTCTTTTTGAACGTCCGCGTAAACTTGGCAAATATATATGTATATATATATATAAATTCTGATTGGCTGTGGGAATCTTTATGAGTTCGAAGGACCAATTGCTGTCGATGACCCAACAGAAAATTGCCTTTTAATTATATAGGATAATCTAAACTAAACAAAATTACATCGTAACCCTTCACGCTTTATCACACCAAAAATGCGTCAATATAATGCGCAACGCGCAAAAGACTAAAATTAGCATTCAAAAAGCAGAGAAACCCATTTAACTATCATTTAAAAATAACATAGAAAATCCTTTAAAAACTATAGATCTGAAACTTAACAAAATAATTACTATCTAAAAATTACTGCTAAAATGAGTCAGAGGTATTTTTAATTAATGCCTGATCTAAATACTTTTAGCTATCTTTTGGGGCTTATTTCAAACCGAGAGATGCGGTGCTTTGCTAGAAATTTACAATTTACTTTTTTTTTTTTTTTTTTTTTTTTTTTCCAGGAAATCAAGTAAACTTTTTAGTATGTTTATGTGTGAGTGAGGGTCGGTACACTCTTGAGATCCTCTTAACATATTTGCAAAAGACCCAAACCCTCTATATGGTATGGTTCAGAAAGAGTTCCGTAATCCAGCCCAAACAGACAGGACAGACATTTCAAGCATATAAACGCATTTTCTCCCCATGGCGAAATAGCGTTAAAAGCTTCTTAAAGTTTCATTAATTTTAGGTAAATAACATTATTAATTGTTAATTACTGCATACATAGTATCTTATTATATATCATTATTGAAGAAAAAAATCATTAAAAACTGTTTTTCCATCACTAGAAATCCACCAACTTGATATTCCGACACAAGAAATTGAGCTTTGTACATTCAATAAATAGTTTCATCTTCTACCACATCATATATTTCTGGTGGATAAATGTAATCAGCACTTCTCCCATCTCCTGTTGTTTCCGCGTTAACTTGACCTTGAACACCTGCAGTTGTGTCTTTTTTGGGGTAGTGATATTTTAAAGAAATAATAATATTGATGATAATAATAATAATAATAATAATAATAATAATAATACTAATAATAATAATAATAATAGAAGTAACATTTAGAAAATAAACACTCAAATTTAAATAAAAACAATGCAACAAAACCCACAAACCATTCATTTAGGAAAATAATTATTTTCTACTTTAAGGGATTATGTATTGTTATATAAATATTCCTTATCATCAATGATTTAGTAAACTTTTTTCTAAAACTGATAAATAACCTTGATTTATAGAATTCAATTTTTAAAAAAATCATTATTAAATTATGAAATCGATTCATCCTCATTGGTCCAAGCCTGTTTGATGTGTACTTCAGAGTTTGTTATAAAAACTCTACGAAAATATTAATGTAGGTTGGAAGTAAAAAAGGAAAACTAAAAGTCGAGCCACGTATTTGTCATCTTAACTTCCTTTGTTTTTTTTTTTTTTTTTTTTTTTGTTTGTTTTTTTCTTTTGTTTTGTTTTAAATTAAGTTTTTATTCTACTTAGCAATAAATAAATATATAAACTAAAACGACTGTTAATTACAAGTTGTAATTTCATTATTTCAGCCATTTATAGTACCCTAAAATATTCTAACTACATTTACTTTACCATTATGTTGCGTTTCAGTCATAGAACTGGGGGAAGAGTAGTATTAAAATTTTTAAAGAAATATATTAAAAATAACAACATTTTTAAAAAATAAGAATTAAAAAATGAATATTGGTAATGTAAGAACGAGACTTACGTAATAACCTCAATCTTAAAGTTACCTGTTGTATTGAACGTTCTCCTTTTTCGTGTTACAGCCTTGAAAAAAAAATAATGATAATTATTTAACATTATCACTCCAAATTCAAAACTACATGTTTATATTTCCCTTAATATTTTGTAAAGAACCTTGGTGTTCTTGTTTTTACTATTTCTGGTCCTTTTACTCTAATCTTCACACAGTAAACACTCTTGGTTTCTTATTGTTCTAACAACAACTCAAAGACTAATGTAAAGTTAAAATCTGTTTAATCACATAATTCGTTAATTCTTGTTACTATAACACTTATCCCTATCTCAGTGTGTCGCCTTATCTAATTGTGTTCCTATCTTCCGTCCTTATCTCCGTTTGTCCGTGTGTGTCTGTGTGAGTATGTGCGTCCCCTCTAATACCCGTCTGTCTCCGCCCCTAATCCGATTGTCCGAAATTCAACTGTCAATCATCTTTTACCACCTCTAGGTAAGACTGGATTGGGTTTGGTTTGACGCAGCAAATTTCTGGTCACTAATTCCCATTCCCTCGTCCGCTGTTTCGACCCGTTCAGCGTGCTTTCATCTAACAATTAGGGCCAAGGCGCTCGGACTGCCGTATCTAACACCAGAGCTAGATTTATGGTCAGAATGCTCAGTTTTGTCGTCAAAGAATCGTTCGCGGTTTCCATTCTCCCTCATTCCCAATTCAAGCGAAGTAACATCAGTACGTTCCATTTCGCCCATCTGGCCCCCTGGACTTGCCCGTCAGTCCCACCGCATCTCAAAGGACCAAACATTTTCTAGAGCCCTAACCGCCCTATATTCCCGACAATATTAAGCAGCATTATATTACACATAAAAAAGTGTTTATTATAATACCACAGGTATCTAAAGCAGAAAAACGAACTTTTTTTAAAACACACAATTAAAGATACACACAAAAACACACCCATACACACACATATATCTATATTAGCGAGATTTAAAAAAATGTTCACCAATTTTCGTTGTTTGAGGGTACAACTTTCCAAATTTTCATGCTTCTACTTAAGCGGGATGTATGAGAATTAGTGTTAAGTCAGTCAGTCAGCGAGGACTTTCCCTTGTATTAGTATATATGTATCAATATAAGCTTATATCGTTGTGTCTGTATTATCACGCGCTCATAAATTAGAACATTGGATATAATGTTATTTTTAAACTCTTGTCTTGAGTTAGAGCTGTTTACACTTTGTACCTTTAGTTCTTGCAAAAATGACAGTGACAACGACAGCAATGATAACAACCAGACCACCTACACAACCGCCAACTATTCCTCCAATCATGGGACCATCAACACCGTTGGAACTTGCTTGTGCTTGGAAATAAAAAAAATCAATTTAGTATAAAATTTAAAAAAATATTCACTATAACTTTATATTGTTCAAGTATCTGTGAAATTATTTGCTACGCATATATGTATATATATTTAATGTCTTTTTTTACATTTCAAAACTGACACAACTCATGTAATCGTGTTTGCTTGCCACCTACTGAACACACCAATTATTTGTAATTCTCGATATTCCTTTAAAAATAAGTTTTTAAAGTAATTCTATTTTATTTTAAAAACAGTTTTTACACGACTAAAATAAATTTATTAATGAAACGGTAATTTTTTATTTTCTTTAAATTTGCCATGAAGTTTAAGTATTTACAAAATTGACATAATTTTAAGCCATGCCTCACCTGTGTTAAGTAATGCTACGTTGTTATTTTGAATGTCAGTGTTACCGTCTATATCTTTATTTGCTGCAAGTTGACTTCCTGGAAATATTCTCTCACTTTATTGGTTACTTATGTATTGTTATTTATGTAGTTAATATGCTATGAATGTTTCTTTTTATTTATATATGTATTTTTGTTTCCATGTAAAGCGCTGTGAGCCTGGCTCCTTGCTGGGATACAGCGCTATATAAATCATCATTTTATTATTATTATTATTATTACTTTTCTAAGCAATATCTAAAAAAAATTATTAAAAATTGAATTAAAACAGACAATAATCATTAATACACTTTTTTAAAGGGGGGGGGGGGCTGGAATGAACAGGTTAAAACGTATCCTTACACACATAACACTTTGTAACAGAGGTCATTAAAAAGCTTGGCAAACACTCAACTTATTGCACTTTAGCTAAGAATATACGCACCTTTCAATAAACTAAACGTGTAGGTTAAGTCCCCATTTTGTTCATTAAACACAGCCAATGTGTAGTTTTGATAATCGGCTGAGCTGATGTTAAATATTGTTATTTTTACATTTCCATAGGCGAGAGAATCCTCGCGGAAAGCTATTTC
The DNA here is from genome assembly GCA_002072015.1 of Radix auricularia. Classification (NCBI taxonomy): domain Eukaryota; kingdom Metazoa; phylum Mollusca; class Gastropoda; family Lymnaeidae; genus Radix; species Radix auricularia. Next base: position 89,603 of record MUZC01000484.1, read on the forward strand.
ATATTTGTGAGATTCATCCATGTTTGCAGTAGTTCCGTAGACAGTAAATACGGTAACGCCATTTCTTATCAGTATGAACGTATTTGGTTTTGGGTATCCGAAAAGAGCAATGTTTAGAGTAACAACACCGCCCTCAGGGGACTGTAGGACTTTCTCATTAGCACTTGGTTCTTGGAGCTGTTGAGAACCTGAACGAGTTAATGTAAAATTATTCATTCTTTAATGTAAAATATATAGTCTAAAAGGTGAAAGTAGAAAATTATACACATAATATTTTTTCAAATATTTGATTTAAAATTACTCCCAATTAATATTGAAGTGTAAAATAACAATGTAATTTGATATACCTTATTTAAATAACTGAAAACACTTCATGTTGAAAAGGACCGCTTACATACACAAAGAATATCATAAGTGTTCGCCGTGTTCTAAGTTTTTCATAAGTAAACCTGTCATTTGACTAAAGGAAGATTGATTATGATTTTCAGTATTAAGTGTTGCAGTGACTTGTTTGAATTTAATCAAAGGGTTAAGTAAAAAAGACATTCCTAAAATTTTGATTTAGCTTATTTGCTTAAGAAGCTGATGTAGCTATCTAGTTAATTTATATATATCTTACATTTAATAAAGACTGTTATGTTTTTCTGTGAATATCCCTTAAAGTTGCTACCAAGGCAACTATAGATTCCACTGTCGTTGCAACCAACTGTCTTGTTCCAAACTAGAGTGGAATTGACATTAGTTGGGCCAATAAATCGAATTGCGTCTTTAAACAATTGAATTGAAGGTACAGGATATCCTGAGGCGTCACACATGAGTGTCAGTGTAGAGCTATTGTCTAGAACAGCTGGTCTCATTATGGTCTCATTGACCACAAAGTTTGTTATCAAGACAGAAGCTGTTGCACAAAATTTGATAAAATTATTGGCAAACGGTGACTGTATATATTGCATCAAAAGAAAAATGAAAAGTTTTTTAATTAAATTTTAATTGCAATTTTATCTAAGTGAATCCAACCATTGGATTAGGAAGCTTACTAAATTAATTGCATCGTTGTTTGAAACTATATTTTAATTTTTTTTAAAATTCCAATTTAGACATGTTTCTGCGCGAAAAATTGTGTGTTATATTTTTAAAACACCGATAGAATGACCTAAAAGAGATACTTAGGTAAAAAAAAAAGTGGGAGAAACTGGGGACTGGTATGAAACAAATTTGAAATTGATGCCAAAATGTCAATTACAAGTTATTATAGTATTACCTCCGTTAACACCAACAACGGTATCAGAAATAATTAAATAATGAAATGTAACATTCAGAGATTACTTGCAATGACACTTTGAATAAAAAATAACAATAACTAAAATTGCTAAGCATCCAATAGTTATCTATGTGGTTTAAAAGATACAGCAAAACGCTTAATTTAAAAAAGAAATCATAATCATATATAGACTCTATATGCTTCTTATCAATAGATGATTCAAGAAAGGGAAAAAAAAAAGAAAAATCATTTTTCTAATTCCCCTTGTTTTACCTTAGCCATTGGGTTTCATAGTATCGGCAACACAATTGACTATCAGACAAATAAGCTAAAATTATCCATATACATTATTTAGCAAACATGGTTACAGTGTTAATTAAGTTAGAGATAAACATTGAAAAATATCATTATTGTTAAATTAGTACAACTATTTTTTTTAATACAGATGTTTCTTAGATTTAAACTTTCACATATGAAGAAACACCTATATTAATTGCATTCCGTAACATATTTTGCAACTTGAAATAAATGTGTTTCTCATAAAAAGACAACAACTTACATATAACAGTTGGCTGAAAAGAGATTACATTGCTTTTCCAGTTTAACAAATTAATGGCTACACAAGTGTAGTCTGAAACAAAAATAGATTTTTAATGAAAACAAAGCTAATAATCATTATTGCCAATTGTTTTTCTTTAACTTGATAACTGAAGATAAAAACTGTGTTGATTACAGTTTTGAACAGGTAGGCATAATTAACCAATTTCATAGCTTAAGCATCGTTATTCTGCTGAGGCTGAAGACCTTTTGATTTGAATTTCCCACATAAATGCTGATATTTTGAAAAAAAAAAGGAATATACAAATATAAGTGATTAATAATGAGTTGTGTTTTTTTTTTTTTTTTAAATAATTTATAACTATTTTTTTATAATTTATTAATTGAAAACATAATAAATACAAATTATAATTTCCCCTTTTGATAAGCCTTACTTGTAGCATATCTTTGAGCTGTCACTGTCAATACTAAGGATGAATTATATGTTGTAAGAACATTTTTTCCATTTATTATCCAAATCAAATTTGTTGGAATGTCGCTATTGTCTGTTCTTTCACAAGTACAGTTAATGTTCGTCCCTTCTTGTAATGTGTCCTCTGGAGCTTGTCTTAGTTCAATAATGGGTTTCTCTGAAATAACATTTTTTTAAAAGCTTCGATGTACGCATTGTCTTACTATTTGTGCCGAAAATGTGCAGCTTAAAATCATTATAACACATTTTAAATTATTAAGACTTTTTTATGCAACTGCGAATTTCAGTACCGCACTTCAGATTAAATATATATATATTTGCTATTAAAAATCGTATAATGTTTTTCTTGTTTAAAATTTATAAATATCTCTAAATAAGTATTTAAAATATAAGAATTTTTAAGGAGTAAATTTTTTAAAAAAGAAGGGTTATAAAATTATTATTATTTTTAATTGAAAAACAAAATTATTTTTATTATTATATTTAAACTAAGCCTTTGATTCTTGCTTAACAGCATAGTTTTGTATAGAGAATAACCTTTCTCTCTCACAGCAGAACGGAACCAACTTTTGTACTTTGATAGGTATAAGAAAAGTATTTAAAAGACCATTTATAAGCTTCTCATATTTTCAAATATGATTAAAAATTGCTTATATCTCACGAAATATATATATATGAATTTTCTTCCTACACAAATGTATTTTTAAAAATTTTTTGTGGTTAAACGAGTTTCCACAGTACCCAAACAAGTGATGTGATCATGCATGCTCTTAATTAACAATGATTGAATTTTTTTATCTTTAGCAAATATAACATTTAACTGTCAGTTTGATTAATCCGGTCAGATTCGATAATTTTGTATTTTTAGGATAATTTTCTCATTATCGATAATCATATACAAGTTATAATTTTTCACTTTATTATTTGACAGCAATATTCAAAGTGATAGTAAGGAAATTTGAAAATAGAGTTTCTTCGTGGCTGGAAGACAATGAAAGCAGAAAAATATCAGAAGGCTTTGTTCAGCTTATGAAGAACTGAAGTCATCTTAGTGGCATAAATAATACTCCGTAAGACATTGGCATTTTTAAAAAAAAATCCGGATTGTGACAATTTCCTACTTTCACCATCCTACAATGCTTAGAGTCAGTCCTGCAAACGATTGTTTCTATAATGTGACCACAACACGTTCACAACTTCTGTGTTTAGTGTAGTTTGCTAGATGTGTCGGCTAACGTTGTTTAGCATTTTCATACGGTCGGATTGAATGAGTAAGGGACTAGAGATACCGAGCATTTTACTGATTGTGTAAAGATCAGTGTCTTAAAAGTAAAGAAATGTATTATATCTAATTATTTTTTTAGCTTCTACGTACACTTTTAGTTAAAAGTAAAATTTGCTATAAGAAATGTGTTGACATTTCTAGCCTGAGTAGTCATTGAATTAGTTTTTGAAAAAGGCATTCTGTAAACTTTACAGTGTAAAATTATCCTGTCTGTTTTTCCCCATTATTTTTCCCATAAGGAGATTTTTTACTGTAGTGTGTTATTTATTTTCAAAACGATGCTAAGTTTAGTGTGTGTGTTTTGTTTTTATAACAACTAGTTTCCGTTGCCTTTTTTATTTGTTATGTTTTTTTAAATACTACTTTACTACTACAGTTTAAATAACCTTATCCATTATCCAAATGTATTTTAAATTACGGTAATTATTCGGAGGAATGCCAAAATTATTTTACATTAATTAGAGGAAATAGAGTACACGAAAATATGTTATTTATAGATAAAATGAGGCACAATTGAAAGTTGTTATCTATTGTCAGATAACAAGTAATTAAAAACTTTATATTGTACATGTCACACAGCAATTCCAAATAGCTGCCAAAAACGTTTAGTTTGTGACTTTTGAAATGCCGACATGTGGCTTACAAACAGAACACGACTTGTCTTGTACCACTCTGGTACCAGAGTTTACATTTTGCTTTCAACCACAGTCATTCGGTAGTCTTGAGTGTGAAGGTCCATGTGTACTGAAGTAAGCGTACACAACTATTACGTGATCATACACCTTGTTGTTTATCTTAGTGACAATATCATAGCCTAGCCAGGCGCATGTCATGACCTTTGTCTCCGGTAAAATACGATTAGAGATTACGCGTTCCAAAGTTTGTGACATTTTTTAAAATACGCTGACATTTGGAACTGATTGACAAAATAATGTTAATAATGATGTCATTTTTCATAATTGAGATATTTCCTTGTGATAACAATAACACAGAAATAATATGGGACGGTATTCTGAGCATTGCAACTTTTCTACTTGTATAAATTTAAAAGACATAGATTTAAAATTTTAAAAAAATAATAATAAAAAAGGCAAGTAGTTCAAATGTAAAGTTAAGCATTACTGTCATGGATAACAAAATGTGTGATAAAATATATCAATAATTAGAGGTAAAATATATTGATTTAAACATCTTTTTATTTAAGCCCTCTCCCGCATCCCCTACCCTATCAAAAGAAGCGTTATCCTAATAGTTTTACATTATTTTTATCTTCTAATTATCCCATACAAATGAAAATAATGAAAGAAAGTGGATCTTTTTATAGAAATAAACAAAGGAAAAGAAGAAACTGATAAAAGAAATAAACTTGCGATGTTAAAATATGTGGCAGCTCCCACTACCAAAGCCAAAACATCATCCAAATTGGATCTTAATTTGTCAGAGACTAATGCTACTCAACTTCATAAAAAGATGCTGAAACGCAACAATAATGTGACATCGATATTCTAGTGCCTGTAATGGATACTTCAAGTTTGTCAAATGCTCCTGGTAAGGAAGTGATCATTACTGATACTGTATCTGCTGATATTCCTATTACCAACGTGGACTTGGACGATATAGGTAAATGGCCGGAGAATATCGGCGAAAATTTGAGATTACATTTAGTTCAACGAGGTTATGAAAGTGTCCAACATTTGAACTTTGACTTTACAATACCAGAGGCAGACTTAACAAACAAATGAGAAATGAGACGGCTAACGAAAGAATGGTTTTACCGTACATTAGCTAATGGAGAGAAAATTTAACCTACTTGGATGGTCTATTCTCCCTCTAAAGCATCCTTATTTTCTTTTTGTTGTCGTTTGTTTTGTCACATAAACACAGTAAAATGAATGAAAGTTTTGCTCATATAATGGATTGAATAACTTGCAGAAACTTAATCCAAAAATCGCCAAACATGAGTCAAGTCCACGGCACAACCAATTTTTTTGCAAATGGAAAGAATTAGAAACCAGACTTCACAAAGGACATACCATTGATAAGGAACAGCAATATGTTGTGGAAAAAAAAGTGGCAAGAAATTTTATTTAGAATGTTTTTTATTATAAATTTCTTGGCGAAATAGAATTTGTCATTGCGTGGCCACAGGGTGGACTGCACTAGTGCAAATAAAGGAATATTTTAAGAATTGGTAGATCTGCTTGCAAAGTACGACCCAGTACCACAATAACATCTTGTGAAAATAAAATGGATAAAAAAATTTCAATCACGTAGATATATATTAGGGTGGAGTAAAATCGCAAAAAGAAATTTTGTGTGATTTGTTTGACTTTGGATAATTATTAAAACTTGCTCTGTGAGACAATCAACTACTCCATTAAAAAAATTTAATTTAATTTACGTCTTGAGGTTCTACAACCAGCTTCAAAATTTAACCATTTATAAGCATTTGCTATCCGGTATTCTTTTCATTGTAGTTAACTTTTATACGCATTCACTTGCATTCACGTTTTACAATCTGACAAACTGGAGACTTAAATAGGAATTGAACAATAAAGATCTTCCACATCACAATGTGACAGAAATAGTGACACCAAAAGTAGAACAAATATTGGACGAAGCTTCTATACCACATGTAAGCCACCGACGTTTCCACGAAATGTTGAACAAGTACCACAAGACATTCATGAATTTGCTGAAGCCATATAAATCTAGAAAAGACTCGGAACCATACCGAGAGGAAATATCTCAGTTTCAAGATGGATCCAAAAAACTCTTTGACATTGGCTCCTGAAAGTGTTCTTTCATATCTCAGTGTCAGTGTGAAAAGTCAAGAAAGATACCCACAATTGAACATGATTTTCTAGAAGATAAGCGGGGTCCACGAGGTATGATCATTGCGAAAGTTGATGAGGTCGAATCCATTAAATTACAAAAGCGATATAGAAAGAGTTGACACAGAGGCAGATGTGTAGCAAATCTGACATTGATGACATCGGTGAAAAACAGTCAGATGTTTGTGAAGAGATTTCTTCTACAGCTGAGAAAACTGATGCTAGCAATGTTAAATCTGATGACGATTGTATGCCGGATCCTAATAAACAACTTAGAAAGTTGAATGATATGCAGATGAGAGTTAAGTTACCATCATTGGCGTTAACGTGTGTTCGACATGGTGTATCTGACTGGGCCGCAGCAGGAATCGCCAGTGCTATTCTTCAAGGTGTCGGAATGATTCACGAAAGGGATGTTTTTAAAGTTATTGACAGATGTAAAATGTGACGAGAACGTTGTAAAAAACATGGAATATTATGTGCCAATGTCAGTAACATAATCACTAGGTTAAATTTTAACGGAAGAAAAGACAGTACATTGACCGTATTTAAAAAATGCGATGGGATATTTCGTCGAAAACTAATAACTAAAGAACATATATCAATTATATCTGAACCAGGATCCATCTATTTTGGCCACATTGCACCAACTGCAGGGTCAAGCAAAATTATCGCGGCTGTGTTAATAGCATATTTGAATAAAAAGAATGTTGTCCTGAGTGGTATAAAAGCTGTAGGTTGTGATGGAACCGTCGCTAATACAGACAATTCATTTACTAGAAGTAGCGTTGAACAAACCGCTGCAATGGTTCGTATGTTAACTACTTGCAAACTAATTACCGTTAAGTCATTTGTTTGAACATCTAGATGGAGCTACCAATGGTCCAAAAGAATTTTCATGTACAATCGGAAAATAACTGGTGGATTGTGTAAAGCTTCCCGTTGTCAAATACACACCAATAAACTGTGTTCTACCGTCAGGTTTAAATTCTGACGACTTAAGTACAGATAAAAAAATCTGTTCGACTTATGCACCTTTGTTAGTGTTTGCGTTTGTCATGTAGGCCTTTCAATTCACAATCCTGATCATATCAACCATTCAAGGTGGTTAACAACGGCTAATCGAATACTACGCCTGTATATTGCCACAAGATGCCCATCGGATGAACTGAAAACAATTGTTACCTTTATCGTAACAGTTTATGCACCAGCATGGTTTGAAATAAAAAATGCTGCTTCATGTAAAGATGGCGCTCGACATGTCCATAATACAATACTGAAATCCTGCTACCTCACAGACGAGCTGAAGAAAGTTGTTGATCCAGTAATTCAATGCAACGCATTTTTTACTCATCCAGAAAACATCTTGCCTGCGATGCTTAAAGACGAAAGATCAGAAATACGCGAGTTGGCTCTGAGACGTGTAATGAAATCTAGGAAGCTCAAGTTCAATTCGATCTTTCTGTCTGTGAGTAATCAAATTTGAAGCTACTAGTTACATAGTAGCATGTATTAGATCGATTGGCAGAAAACTTCAATCACAGAGCCTCCGATCGTAATGTATATTGATGACGATACTTTTTTAACTATGATCTGGTAAGAAGATACACCAAGACAGGATTTTACCCGCTATCCTTGTCACACCCATTCAGTAAAGAGACATATAAAGCTAGTTAGAAAAGCTTCCCAAGTGGTGTGCGGTCTAGAAAAACGCGACAAATTCATAAGAGCACATTTGGAATCGAGATCTAAAATGCCAAAACTGAACACTAATGCCCAACATCATTTGTAGCTATAAAAACATGTTTGACTAGAGTTTTCCTGTGTTTTCCTTCAAATATTTAGTTCTATTTACTAGTAACTTTGGTAAAGACTGTGCAAGTTTAAACTGCTACATGAATATGTTGCCATATGTAAACGAGGATTATCAAAGTATATGGTTTCCGATTTGCAATATGCCTATATTCAGATCAATTGTGGAACGTAAAATATGCTTTAATCGTTTGATATTTTGCTACATTACTAATTATCATCAAATTTTTATAGTAATCCAACCAAGATATTCAATTATTTTTTCACTCCACCCTAACGTATATATAACCCAAAATTCAAAATGAATTTGTAGCCGTTTTAGGAGATAAAGTTCGCCAACAAATCATCTGTCAGATCCAAAGAGCTAAATATATTCCATTATATTCGATAGCACTCTTGACATCTCACATAAGAATTAGACAAGTAAAATCGTGCGATATGTAAAAATTGAAAATCAGAAAGTAGAAGTTGAAGAATCCTTTATTGATTTCCTTGAGACGTAAAATAAAACTTCTAAATAGATTTTCGACATTATTTTAAATAAGCTTAACGGTGATAGTCTGAATATAATGGACTGTAGATGTAAAACGTATGACAATGCTGCCAAGAATTGCAGGCAAACATACAGGAGTTATATAGGCTCAAAGCCATAAATTTCAATGCCGAATTCGTTCCTTGCTCAAACCAATCATTGAACTTGGTTTGCTTACATGCAGCTTCTACGGAAAAAAACGCAGTAACTTTATTTAGGTACTTTAGAAAGAAGTTATGCATTCTTCTCTATGTCAATACACCGTTGGGGTGTTCTAATTGCTGCTGCAGGCAATATATTAAAACGACTTCAGGAAACGCGATGGAGTGCAAGAGCTGATGCAGTAAGTATGACATGGAACCATTTTAAGGTTATTTTGATTGATGTAGAGAAATTGACTGATGCAGAAGAAAAAATAAGCACGAACTGATGCTGGAACTATGTTGGTTTCAATAGAATCAGATTCTTTTCTAATTTTTTGGGGCATCTGGAAGCCTGTGCTTCAAGAGATTAATGAAGCTCATAAATATTTACAAAGTTAATATACTTCATTGTGCGTAAAAAATAAAAGCTTTGAAGATGCTTCTGGCGGAGAAGCGCGAGGAATTGTCGGAGAATTCATTGACTTATGCTACAGGTGTATGTGAAGAACTTGGTATTTTAATGAAGCCTCCCAGACGAAGAACGGGACAGTAAATTTTTGGCAGTGAAAGTAACGATGCAGCCTCGCCATTTGAAAACGAGTTGAGAAGGAAATTATTTTATTCTTTAGATAAAGTAATTTTTGAAATTCATGAAAGGTTTCGGTTTCATCAACTGCAGAATTTTGCAGACAAATATGTTTTCCTAACACCATCCAAAATGCTGGATGTTGATGAAATGTTAAGAGGGCTTAGAAGTAAAAGTAAAATATCAAACAAGTTTACAGGCTGTAGAAGAAGGTGCACCGCAAAAAAACAGAATCAAAATTCTTAAGCGATGTTTAGCCAGACTAAATAACAAGGATGAATTTTATTCTACTGAAAGCTATGTTCAAACTTCAAATTCGTTACCTAAACTAAGTTCTTAATTTTCATACCAACCAAAGAGAAATAGATATCTCCGAGCCATCTACTACTCAAGGAAATGTACTATTTTCTATCTAATATATCATTTGCACATCCAGTTTGGCACTTTTTATATTGCCTGGCATTATAAATAATGCACAGTTATTATACTGGCAGAGTATCAAACAACAGGAAGATAGGAACAAATGAAAAGCAGACTGTTAAAAAAGTTCAATGTCACGACCTACATTGGGGTCAGACCAATAAAATAAGCACGTTCATCAGTTTCAGTTAATGCAATGAAATTGCCTATCAATGTTGGTAAGGAAATGGACAAAATTAAAATAAAAATACACGGCAAACGTTGTCGATTGTTATGGCCATTATGCGTAAAAATTTTAAATGAAACAAAATAATTAATTAATCATTCCGGTAGGGCGGGGGCGGCGTCTCAAATGTAGTTTTTTTTCAATATAAAAACTGACTCAATACTTACTATGCAACTTCCAGTTCAGGTAGATGCTTGCACCTTTAGGAAGTTGAGTACACTCCCGCAATGTTAGCAGTTTAAAAGTATATAAAGATATCACTTGCTGGGGCGATTGAATGCCCAAATGAAGAATTGTTCTTTTATAAGCTATATAAATCAGACTCATTATTAAATCTCTAAACTCCTATTAAGGTAGCAGCATGAAACATTGGTAAGAAGTTAGGTACACATTCATGATGTTAACAGCAAAAAATGGCCCTAATTTGGTTTTTCGATAACTGAAATGTACTATAACTGACAAATCACTAATTTTTCCTTTTTTTCGTGTAGGTAAACGCATGAAACTGTAGGAACTTGTAGATTGCACTCACACATTGTTAATAGATAAAAAGTATTTAAATTACCACTCAATAAGGCCGGGGACCCATGTATAGTTCTTCACATTACATGAGCTAAATAAAATGTTTCTAAACTTTGAATGATGTGTAAATGGATTTGACAAAACTTGGGATATAATATTTGATGGACTATATTAAAAATAAAAATAAAGGACATTAAAATTATAATTTATATTCCTTTGGAGACGAGGGCCTTTAATCTCTTTTTCGTAAACACTTAAGAAAGCTTAATTTAATTGGATCTCAGGGGATTTTTCTAATATACATATTGATGAAAGATATACTTAACAGGTATTTATGTGGGTTCTCAAAGCTAACTGAAATCCTAATTTTACCCATCAAAGCTCGAATATTTTGCTACGTAAAAAATAAACGCATTTTCCGACTAATTAACCATGGCGGGGAGTGATGACTGGTGTTTGACCCTTACGCTGTAATTCTTTTGAAAATCAAAAATAAAGCCAAAAAAATAAATTTTAAAAATACATTTAAAGGCAGCATTGTATATATCTATAAGATTGGTTACAAAAATTAGTGCGCTCTTGGCTACCCGATTATAGAAGCTGGATCATTATTAGAACTAATATAAATTTTAAATATACACACACATAAATATATATATTAATTTACCGCTCACAAAACCAGCAGCCTATTAAAAAAAAATCGTGAAAAAAGGAGAAAAAAATAAATGATAAAAGGTAGACATGGTCCACGATCAAATCTGAAATGGTTGGGAATAGGATGCCCTTTTCTCCACCCCACATCCCTGGATGACTCATAAGTAAAATACAGTAATTTGTGTAAAGAGCATACCACTGTTAAAAGAAAGCAATACATAATTGTCCAGTAATTGCCTGTCGTATACGTAGCCGTTAAACACTTCAATAATCGTTTCAATATACAAAGTCATATTCAAGGATATCTTTCCTCTCCAAGATACATCAAATGGCAGCATTATATTGCAATTTACGTTGTAGTACGCAAAAGTTTCGTCAAAATCATAATTACACAATGCTGCTTGTCCGAGTACTACATCCTGAAAGAGAAATAAAAAGTTCAAATACTTGAAACTTTAGAATAAAAAAATAGGAGTTTAGAGCAAAAAGAAGAAAATAAAAATGATACAAAAAGAAACTGTTTAAAACTTGGAAATACAATTCAATAATAATCTCGAACTCAGATAGATATATCAATAAGAAATATATTCTTATTCCGTACAAACAACAAAGACACACACAGTAACAGTAATAAAAACAACGGTAAAAACATTTTTTAAAACTATAAATTGATTATATTTGATATATAACTAGTGAAATTTCATTCCTTTTTTGGGTCTAGCTGATAGGCTTGTAAGACTCGGTTCAATGTATCGCAAGCGAGCCTCTTCAAATTGGCATTGCCATAGAGGTAGTCCTCCACAGGTACTTTAAACTCTCCTAGTAAAACCTCGCCAAAGTCGGGGCAACAATTGACATGACAGTCCCCTTCTGTTGTCAAACTCATACAGGTAGCTTTGTATTTGACAATGATCAGTCCTCATCCATTTTAGGAGTGTCTCATTTCTACTTTCAAGTTTCCACCAGGGGACGCTCTTACTCGATCGTGGTATTCTCTGGTAACATTTCCTAGCCGTATTCCCTTTTGCCCAGCACTAAAGACATTTCTCTCGGAAATGATCTTTTAGCCACGATCTTACCCCTGCTGGCTCATAGTTTTCTCTGGTTTGGGATGAGCTGTGCCTTTCTTCCCTTAGGCTTATCGACCTATCTTACTGTACCTCGCCCCTGTAATCAGCGATATACTGTAGGACTACTCTGCCGCCACGTGCTAGGATTGCACCTACTATCTCCAAAAGGAGACTGAGCGCTTTGGACTCTAGAAAAGATTGACCCACGGCTCGAGCAAAAACCGATAATCAGTTAAGACCACTACGGTCGGGAAAAACTTTCTCTTTACTAGATGTCAGCGCACCTCCTTCAAACCCCTATGGATAGTCTCCATTTCGGCAACGTGATTACTATTTGCGATCAACACGGCCCCGACAATTTGATACTGTTTGGTCCAGGTTTGGGTATTGAATTAGTACACCGTATCCAACTCTGCCGTCTCTGAAACTTGAGCCGCCTGTAAAGACTGTTTCCACACTGTCGCCATAGGCTTCAATGGGCCACAGAGTTTCGTCTCGCAAAAGATCGACAGGACTGGCTTTTTTCACCGCAGTATTTGCCGGTATCAAACGTATTGCAGGCGGGTAAAAGCTTTCATGAGGTCGTCCACCCGGAACCTATTGCATTCATTCAATGTGTTTTCGGAGAGAGGCTGAATTTTCTAGATCGATGACCGTTTCCATAAAGAAGAGGTATTTCAGTCGTGTGCTCTTAACCCAGCGGTCTTGTAATAGATTGCAGGGTTCGTCATGCTCCAACTTACGGTATCGCCCAGTCGTGGTCATAATTGATTTTTCTCGCCTTATTGCCAGGTGTTCTACAATTGACATAATCTTTTTTGCTGCACAGGGTGTGGTACGTAACGCACCACATACGAACCGTAGAGCTTGGTTCTGTATTCGGTCTAGTCCTTATAGAGCCGTACGGCACGAGAAGGTTGTAGTCAATGGCACCTCTCACACTACCGAGATAAGGAGCTCTTTATAGGCTTGCATCTGCAACCCTACTCATGCTAGCTAAAGATTCCACCAGGGACAGTTTTGCTGTTGCTTTGGCGTATGTTTCACGCACATGGTTATGCATCTGGAATTTCTGGTCGAGTTTGATTCCCAAGTACATTGGTGTCCGATCCAAACTCAAATTTTCCCCTAATATCTAAAGACCACTTCTTGCTTCATTGCATTCCGTATATATGTATGCCAGCTTCAAATAGAAGAACACAGCAACCGAGGGTTGTTCAACTGGAGTTCGCTTATAATCGTCAAAATTAAAAGAAGTGTTTTGTCCATGGGATTTCGTCCCTTTTGTAACCCACCCCAAGCCTTTGGAATGCATGTTCACTTTTTAAGGTACAATTAGAGTCGTGCGTTCACTATTCGTTCAGCTCCAGTCCCCACAAGACGTGAAGGAAAGGGGTCGGCAGCTGAACGGGTTTTCTCCTGGGTTTTCATCCCTTGGAATTGTGATTATTACAGCCATTTTCAACACCTTTAGCAGCATGTCTATAGTCCCAGTTCTGTTAATAAAACTCAATAGTTTTATTAAACTTGTCCTGCCCAGACGCTTTAGCGTTTCATTGTGAACTTTATATGTCCCTCGTGCTTTTCGAATCTTAAACTTGTTAAGCTCAGTTTTCAATTCTTTCATTTTGAAAGGTGTTGAATACTGGGTCTATACCCCTATAGACCCAGTATTCAACATTGTTACAAAATTTGTAGCTGAAGTTATACCAGATCAAGAAGAAATAATGTCCAAACTTCACAATAGTAAATATTTTAGCAAGCTTGATTTAACTAAAGGGTATTGGCAAATACCATTAGATGAGAGAAGCAAAGCTTTAACAGCATTCAGAGTACCATCGGGGTTATACCAATTTAAATACATGCCTTTTGGCCTTGCTACGGCCCCACTTACATTTAACAAAATACTCAGAAAACTTTTTAAGGGGATGAGACAGGTCATAACATATTTTGATGATATTTGCGTATTCTCCAGCAGCTGGGAAGATCATATAAATGAGTTAAGAGAAGTATTCCGCCGACTTAAGGAGTCAGGGTTCACCGTGAAACCTTCAAAATTAGAATTGGGTAACTCTACCATAAGGTTTCTTGGGCACGTTGTGGGAGACGGTGTTTAAAAACCAGATCATGATAATGTTGAAAAAATTTTGAAGTTGCAACAGCCAAAAACCAAGAAACAGGTCCGTAGTCTAGTAGGTCTTGCCTCATATTACAGTAAATTTATCCCAGGGTTCGCGACACTCACAGCCCCGCTAACAAATCTAACAAGAAAAGGTAAGTCAAATAAAATAGTGTGGACTGTTGAGTGTGACAGTGCATTAAGGACAATTCAGTCTCTCCTTTCCAGTTATCCCATCCTTATGCTGCCTAACGTTCATCTGCCATTTGTTGTCAGTACAGATGCGTCTACAACAGGTATAGGCGCATGTTTGATGCAGGAGAGGCGAGGAGTACTCCACCCGGTAAAGTACATAAGCCGAAAACTACTAGATCGTGTCAAGATATTCTACCATTGAAAGAGAGTGTTTGGCTATTGTATGGGCAGTGAAAAAACTATCTAGGTACCTCTTAGGTTCTAAATTTCAATTGCAATGTGATCACAAGTGCCTTAGTTACCTACAAACATCTAATTTTGCCAACCCAAGAATCTGTAGATGGGCACTATCCCTCCAGGAATTTGTATTTGATATTAATTACATTAAAGGTACTGAAAATGTGGTAGCTGATTTTTTATCCAGAAGTCATGACTGAGATACGTATATAAGCTTTACTCAGATGATTTTAATACTTATAGCATGTTGTCATTCTTACTTAAGAATGTCATTGGCTTAAACAGTGTATGATACATAAGGACATGACTTATAAATCAAAAATTGCTATGTCAATATTTAATATGTAATATAAAGTACATATCATACTTAGTGATGATAAGTTTGAAAATGCTAATACTATGTTCTCTTCTATTTCTCGTTACAGATAAAATAAGATGTTACACATTCTTAAATGTATTAATTTAAGATTTAATAGTCTGAATAATTTACTAATGTTGTATGTTGCATTTAATGAACTATAATTTTAAACTTGATTACAAGATTGTATTTGATGCACATGATGTTTCTGCATTTATAACTCTATGATGTTATGTTGTCATTTGATTTATAATGTTTTGTATAATTTGTACTTTAAGTATGACAATACAAGTATTGTAAGAAATGTAGGACGGACGCCGTCATGGCATGGCCAGGGGTCCTTATATACTCTACCCAAACCTTAAGGCGTTCTCTCGCTCTCAGAAGAACACAGATCACTCTTAGACCTAAGGTGATAGGACTGTGGGGAGTTGTGAGCCTAGCTGAGAAGTCTGTTTTCAGGTTTGAGTAGTTATAGTTAGAATAGTTCGAATGTATTGTGTATAGGTTAGGGTTAAATGCTTATCAGTCTTATATATGTATTGATGAAATTGATGTATTTATAGTCAGTTAAGGCTTGTCGATATTATTGTTTTCAGCTAGTATAGTATAGTGTAGTAAAGTCAGTACTAGTATACTAAGTAGCGCTACAGAAGAGCAGACCAGGCAGAAGACGTGCTGGTGTTAAGAGGAAGGGACAAGGTGGCCTTGCCTCACGTATGAGAACCGTTGAAAGAGAGATCATCGCATTGACCAACTCTAGCTGTCGCTCAGTGCAAGTGGCATTGCGTGACCGCGGACAGACGTCAGGGGAAGACATCGCCCGATCCAATTGGGAGACGATACGCTTGACTGCGGAGCGGTTGAAGCAGCGACGATAGGCGACCCGTCAATCATCTACTCGACCCACCCCACTGACCAGGGAAGTCGGGTCATATTCATATATTTGTCTTAATTAATTAGATTGTCAGTGTACATATTGAATATCTGTTTGTTTTATTTGTTGTTAATTTTTTAGCATTAAATGTCATTCTCTGTTATATTCACAGAGGCGTTTTTGAGTTATTCGTATAGTCTCATAGTTAATTTTTGTTAGCGTAACAAGTAGAGCATTATTATTTATTATTACTCCTACTCAGTAGAACAGGAAGCAACAAGGAAAAGGTTGCTAACTATTAGTACAATCTAACCCTAGACAACTAGTTATATAGGTACTGGTGTCTATACCCCTATAGACCCAGTATTCAACATTGCCTTTTAAAATATTTATTAGTTCTTAATATTTTTGGTTACATACTTTTACCTCGTATTATTATTATTATTCATTTAGAGGTGCATACCTAAACAAAAAGATTAACTTTCTCATTTCTTGTATAGTGTTCCGTCACAAAATGTAGGAGCCATCGAGTTACTGAAACTTAAGAAATTTCGAGAAATAATTAATTGTCACAAACTTATAATAATCCCCTAATAAATTCTTTCTAAAATCCCTTATATTACCTTCACCTTCTTGTCGTTGTCGGTTGGGTAAGCAAAAAAACAAAAATAAAAAATGGTCCATTTCACGTTATCGAGCAATAATTTTGCCCATACACATTTATTACCTAGCAAGGCATTGTCTCAAAATTATATAATATTTGCATGTACCTCATTTACATAAATGCACATTTAGTTTATCTCTATATATCTCTACGTCACCATATGCTATTGTTTACTTCCACATGTCTCTGGAGTTCTTTCAATCCTTTGTTAACCACACAACCCCCTCCCCGTCGCTTTACAGCCAGTGGAGTTCAGACACGTTTAGTCAGTAATTGTTTTTATCACGGTGTATATAAGATTAAACGTAATTTATATATTATGAGCCTTCTCATATTAGGGATTTATAGTCTTTTTTTATTACTTTTTAAAAAAATTATGGATTGTCTAATTAAATCCTTTATATTCACTTTAAAGTCTTGACATTGGCGGGCGAAAAAATACAATTGTGGCCGCGTGCCCGCGCCCCAACTGCTTCCCCCTCACCACGCAACCTAAAAAAGGGCCCTCTGTTAAATTAGGCAGAGATTTATGGGACTCGGTCGCCAGCACAATGTAGATGGGTGCCGGATGCCCCCCCCCATCTCATCAGCCCGGCACAATGTATTTGGGTGTCGAAACGCATCGCTTGGCGCCTTGCTTTCGGCGTATGGTGACAACTATCCGTGCTCGAACAATACCCTCACCCCTATCGCATCAGCCTAGCACAATGTAGATGGGTGCCGGAAATAATTAACGGTCCTCTAAGCCAATGACCCCATATTACTAGACCGGACTATATAAGGGAGGAGAAAGCTAGGTTAGAGTATCACCCGGCACCTTTGTAGAATAGGTCATAGCATAGACAGTAGTAGTACTGTATACTTTTTTACCTACTAGCAAAATTACTGTGTCAACATATGGATAGATCAATAAATAAACAAGTATAGAAACTACAGTCTTAACGACCTGCATTTCTTTCTACCTGTGTGTTAAACAACACCCAACCTTAGCCCACCACTCGGCTACACAAGTAAAAAACTGACGATATATTATCGGGCTAAAAATTTGCATTTTGACATGTTTCACTTAGCAATGGATTGTATCCAAATTTCTGATCGATCGAATTAACGGCAATTAAATTATAGCACTTTTGCTGGCATAACTAACAAAACCTGTAGCTGCGATATAACAATCGCGTAGTCCTCTACCGTCTCACCCAAGCCTTGCTGACGTTTGAAGAAAGCAGAGGCCAGTGTGGTGCCATCACTTTGTTCTCCCAGTTCGTCACTGTAATGTGCAGCAGTTTTTCTGGGGTGTTGATATCTGACGGTGCTCGATCTAGGATGTCCTGTCGGGCACGCCCCTCCGAGGCGCTCAGGATCCAGGTGACAGCTGAGGCTGGAGGCACAAGCTGTAGCTGTAGTAGCAGACGTACCTCTCTAACGAACTGCTCCGCTCCGCCGTCACCCGTGAACTTTTGTAGCTTGGGTAGTCTTGTGAACTTTACTTGTTCTACTTGTTCCATGTCTTGTGAACTGTTCTTGTTCTACTTGGTCCATGTCTTGTGAACTGTACTTGTTCTCTTTGTTCCATATCTTCTGAACTGTACTTGTTCTACTTGTTCCATGGCTTGTGAAATGTACTTGTTCTACTTGTTCCATGTCTTGTGAACTGTAACTGTTCTACTTGTTCCATGGCTTGTGAACTGTACTTGTTCTACTTGTTCCATGTCTTGTGAACTGTACTTGTTCTACTTGTTCCATGTTTTGTGAACTGTGCTTGTTCTACTTGTTCCATGTCTTGTGAACTGTACTTGTTCTACTTGTTCCATGGCTTGTGAACTGTACTTGTTCTACTTGTTCCATGTCTTGTGAACTTTACTTGTTCTACTTGTTCCATAGCTTGTGAACTGTACTTGTTCTACTTGTTCCATGTCTTGTGAACTGTAACTGTTCTACTTGTTCCATGTCTTGTGAACTGTACTTGTTCTACTTGTTCCATGGCTTGTGACCTGTACTTGTTCTACTTGGCCCATGTCTTGTGAACTGTACTTGTTCTACTTGTTCCATGACTTGTGAACTGTACTTGTTCTACTTGTTCCATGTCTTGTGAACTGTACTTGTTCTACTTGTTCCATGTCTTGTAAATTGTACTTGTTCTACTTGTTCCATGGCTTGTGAACTATACTTGTTCTACTTGTTGTAAACAAAATGAGGGGTAGGACTGCAATCAGGCTTATACAGAATTCAATGGAAAAGACGTAAACAAGGTATGGGTTAGCCTGACCGGACGTAACAAAACAGCGAACGTTTCGGCAAAGAGCCTTTATCAAAGAAACAAACAAGACACAAACAAAACGAAAATAAAAATAAAAAATGAAAAATGAAGGAACTTAGCTGTGGTGGAATCCGAAGTATCCAAAGAAAAAGTGAAACTGAGAGATGACAGAGCGATTTTATATAGGAAAGCAGAGAGGGGGCGGGGCAATCACCTAGGTGGACAAAGAAAAGACCATGTTCATCCCGTGTGGAGCAATTGTACCGTGGCTCACTATTAATCTGTTTTCAATCTGGACTCTCGTGGGTGTGTTTGTGCACGAGACAATAGCAGTGACTGCCAGGTCCTTGACACCCATATGGTCGCGCCCATTGAAGTGACGGGAGACGGGACACTGTTTATCTTGTGTAATCGCCCTAATATGTTCAGACATTCGGCACGACAAAGATCGTCCCGTCTCTCCTATGTATTTCAAAGGACAGCGCTTACACACAATGGCGTAGACAACGTTGCGGCTAGCGCAGGTGAAACCATCCTTAATCATAAATAGCCCCTTAGGGAAGTTTATCTGTTCGGCTTGCACAACAAAAGGACATGTCTTACACCGAGGTCGGCCGCATGGTATGGTACCCAGATGCTTGGGTGATGTTGT
>MUZC01000484.1:119006-129191 GCA_002072015.1 Radix auricularia
TAGGTAGATTTAATGCATGCATAAATCTGACCTTATATTAAGTTATATAAAGTTAACAAAGATGGAGCACCTAAAAGGCCTAACAGCCTGTATATCAACAAGCTACTATTACTACTAATACCATTACTACTACTACTACTACTACTACTACTACTATTACTACACTACTACTATTAAAGTGTAAGTATTATTTTTAATTTAAATTTAATTAATTTATGTTTATGATTATCACTACCAGTTTGTTGGGTTTTTTAAAATGTGATTACTGATCCAATATAAATTATCCGCATTCTATATTATATTATCATTATCTAACAAAAATGAATGAACGCACTTTGCAGCAAAATAAAAGCTAGTACTTACCCAAATCAATAAATCCTCGCCTTTTCGGAGTTTCCTAAGATACTTTCACTTTCTGTTTGTGTTCGGCCATCTTGCGATTCAGTTTGTGCCACACTGTACTCTCGCACTGAAGGCTTTATTTTAATTCTTAAAGTATGTGTATTCGGTAATCAATAAAATAATCAAATAAGAAACAAAATTTAGTTAATTTTGCTATAAAAAAGGATTTTTTTTTCTATGTTTACTGCTTTAGAAAACGTGTTGCAATATTTGAGTTGGAAATAAGTAAATTCCTACGCGTCTGCAAATAATCCCTACGCTTTATGATAACATACGTTTAAAAAAACACAGATTTGTTTTCGCTCTGTTTCTAAATTTAAAATATTATTATTTTTGAACACATTTTAACTCATGTCATGTTTGTAGCATGATGATGCACGATCTATATATAAAAATGCAACATAGAACCCTAGCTAATATACTTGTGAGGGCATTCAAGTAGTGGAAGCCATCCACACAGCTAGGAGTGAGAAAAAGAAGAGCCAGGAGAAAGGGAAAGGGGGGATAGGGCGAACAGAAGCCATGTATATATATATTGACACGATTTATTGACGTGAATTAGGTACGTGATGTATTGACGTGAATTTCATACTTGATTTATTGACGTAAATTAGGTACTTTATTTATTGACGTGATTTATTGACGTGATTTATTGACTTGCTTTATTAACTTGATTTATTAGCGTGATGTATTAACGTGATTTAATTTAAAGATGACTTAGCTTTTCTAGGATATGAATTTTAGATTAAAAAACATTATTTCTTATCTGATATATGCCACTCTAAGACTGTCAGTACACGACCACACAGAGTGTCATGTAAAACTTTGGTGTTTGGGAAGATAATAGAAAAACAAGGCCGATTAATTTTCTAATTGTAAACACTTTTTTAAAACCACAATATTCTGTGGGTAGGAAGAAATCAATTCAAAATAGTCCCAGGAGAGCATATCACCATGTTCATTTATTAAACTTAACAGAACTTACATGTGTGTGTATCAGTGGCGTAGCGAGGGGGCAGAGGGGGGCGAATGCCCCGGGCGCCACGTTAGGGGGCGCCAAAATTAGTATTAAAATTAATTATTTAATTTAATTTGTTTGTAATCTAATGAATTCCAAATACTTTTGCAAGATTGATTATTGGAGCCCCGAACATATCTTTATTATAAAAAAGTTGTTAAACATGATTTAGACGCCCCCGTTCAGCGTTAAGGGGCGCCATTCTACTGATAAATAAATGAAAAATCTACAATGTAGGATTGCTGATGTGTTTTTTTTTATTTAAAAAACTGTGAGTTGATGGTAGTGAGCAGTAAGAGACCAATACGATTCTTTTAATAGAGCTACCAGAGACTACACTAAAAGCAACCAAAATTACCAAGACAACTAAAAGGAGTGGCATAAAGCAGTGGTTCTCACCCTGTGGTCCATGAACCACTAGTGGTCCGTGAAGATAAGCCAAGTGGTCCGTGAGAAAAGCATGACATTTACGCACGGTAGGATTGATCGAGAAAGAGTAGCAAGTAAAGGAATTAACGCAGATTAAATATATTTCTGATCTGGCCTTAATGGTTTTTAATTTTATCAAGCTTGCCAAATGAATTCTCGTCTCTTTGATTTCTGATGCTCCAATATGAATCTTGAACATTAACAGTTACTAATGTATACTGAAGTTCGCTGGTTATCTGACTGTTTTAATTACGCGATGACGTAAGAGATTTTCATGTAGAAATAACTCAATGCTTTTTGATAATTTGAACCATGGGTAATGGGCTACTGTTCTTGCTTACTTGGCTGACATTTTTGAAAGCTCAATAAACTTAATTCCACTTTGCAAGTAAAGCAGATACATTATATGACTCTCAGTGACAGAATGTCTGCTTTTACGAAAAAGCTTAATCTTTGAAAGAAAAAAGATTATTTCAAGGTAACTTTGAGATGTTTGATAAATTGTATTAAATCACCGAAAAGCCAGAGAATGCAGAAATAATTTTTAGTAGTGGCCCGTAGCTAAGACACATATTTTTCAAGTGGTCCTGGAATTTCAAAAGGTTGAAAACCACTGGCTAACAGAATGGTTAATACGCGTCCCTTTGCTGCATGTTGTGACTCTTTAAAAAGATAAATCGTACTTCCCCAATTCTCATGTGGAGGGAGTAAAGTGGGAGAGGGGAGGGAAGGTCTCTCCTCTCACGGGCTATATATCGGTTTGTCAAAGCAAGTTGGATTTCTTTCATATTAAACATCAGACACCGCCTTTCTTTCCTGTCCATCTGTGATAAAACGTGTTGCTCAGTAGGATCAACTGTTAGAAAAAAGAACACCAACAAAATGCCCGAGAAAATCTAGGTTCAGTACATTATTTATCACCGGAAATCCAAAATGAATTTATCCAGCTACTTACATCGACTGTAAGGAATCATCTGTTGAGTGAAATCATAAAACACAAGTACTACGGTATCTTACTTGACTCAAATCAATATAGGACACCGGAAAAGCTTTCTCAAGTCATCAGATTTGTGGATGTGTATTTACAAACTAAAAAATAACTATCAAAGAAAAATTTTCACATTTTGCTCTGATACATTCCAAAGACGCAAAAAGCCTTGAAATAGTTATCATAAAGAAACTGTAATCTACTAGCATACCACTATCCGACTGTCGGTCACGATGTTATGACAATGCTTGTGTAATGACCGGGAATGTATCCAGCATTCAACAGCGAAAATGTGCTAGAAATCACAGAGCATTTTTCATCAACTGTGGCAACCACAGCTTAAAATTTAGTAGAGTACACTTAACTAAACATGATCCAGTTGTTATCACGTTTTTTGGAACAGTTGAAAATATAAATTTATGTTTTCTCCCTTTCAACAACTCGTTGGGAAAATTAAAAAGAGTTGTGCCAATCACAATGAAGATGGAGTCTGAAACACGTTGGATTGCACGATCAGAAGCTGTTATAGCAATTTATGAAGAACTAGATGACAAAGCAGGGCTGTTGGCAAAAATTATCAGAGCATACAATTATGACGCCTGACACCAGAAGTTATGCAGAATCTTTGCTGGTAGGTATATGAAACTTTAACTTCTTGATTTTAAACATTTCTGGAACATCATACTTGCTAAAATTGATAGTGTCCAGAAACGGTTCAAGAATTCTACTGTGAGTTTCAAGGAAGCTTAATCTGATCTTGAATCGCTTGAGCAAGAAATTGTCAACATTCGTGTTAATTTGAGTTATGTTGCGGTAGACAATGGGAAAGAAGATGCACAACTTGGAGAATCGAGGTCGACAGAAGATTAGAAGACATTGGACGATACTTTCAAGAATTAAAAAAAGATGCATAATTTTCTCCATAAGAAGAAATTGCACCTGCTATGAACAGCCAAATTGATAAACTCCAACAGGAGATATCAATACGGATTTTACTAGACGTCAAATCTCTTCTTGATGAAACAAAAGTCGAAACGCTTCATTAAAATTGCTTAGATTTAGCTAATTTCTACGAATTTTGTACATAAATCAAAGACTAAAAAAATGATGATCAGTACCCGTACTGAAATTCTAGCGGAAACTACTTTGGATCTTCTCGATTTTATTATTTCATATGGCGATGACGTATGTTCGATTCTGCGCATTTCACTTCAAATACTTCTGAAAATAGCTGTTTCAATTAATAGCTGTGAGCGGTCCCTCAGCAAAGTAAACCTTATTTTGTCTTAATTATGTGCTTCAATGGATCAAGATCGTCTAGATGATCTTGCACTCCTTAGCATCGAAAGAAAACACTTGAGAATATCAATTTTAACAGCGAGATTGACGACCTTCGAATCAAGGAAATCAATTTATTTTAGATTATGTCTATTCGAGTCATGTATAATTAGTAGAGTTTTTTTTCTTTAAATAAACTGTTTATAATCGTATAGATAATTATTGGTATGTATTGTATTTCATTAAAAAATTATTTGCTTTAAAAAAATGAACGTTATACACCGTAAAATTTCAAAATTTTCTTGGGGGCTCAGTGAGCCCCCCAGAATTTTTTGATCCGTCAAGGGGCGAAGGATTTGTGTAATGCCCCCGGGCGCACAAGACCCTAGCTACGCCACTGATGTATATATATATATATATACATGTAAATATATACACACAAAACAATAGTTACTATATTACTTTCTAATTAAGTCCTATGTCTTTTTCATTAAAGTTGTTTTATTGTATCATTCGTTAAAACTTAAGTTGAAGTCACAATAATATTCTGCTAGGACTTAAGCTCAAGTAGGTAACAAATGTTAGTAATCATAAGCTAAAGTAAGTAAAAAAATTAGTAAACTTAAGCTGAAGTAGGTTAAAAAAGTTAGTAAACTTAAGCTTAAGTAGGTTAAATAAAAAGTTAGTAAACTTAAGCATAAGTAGGTTAAAAAAAGTTATTAAACTTAAGCTTAAGTAGGTTAAAAAAAGTTATTAAACTTAAGCTTAAGTAATTTTAAAAAAAGTTAGTAAACTTAAGCTTAAGTAGGTTAAAAAAAGTTAGGAAACTTAAGCTCAAGGAGGTAAAAAAAAGTTAGTAAACTTAAGCTCAAGTAGGTAAAAAAAAGTTAGTAAACTTAAGCTTAAGTAGGTTAAAAAAAAGTTAGTAAACTTAAGCATAAGTAGGTTAAAAAAAGTTATTAAACTTAAGCTTAAGTAGGTTAAAAAAAGTTATTAAACTTAAGCTTAAGTAGTTTAAAAAAAAGTTAGTAAACTTAAGCTTAAGTAGGTTAAAAAAAGTTAGTAAACTTAAGCTTAAGTAGGTTAAAAAAAGTTAGTAAACTAAGCTTAAGTAGGTTAAAAAAGTTAGTAAACTTAAGCTCAAGTAGGTAAAAAAAAGTTAGGAAACTTAAGCTGAAGTAGGTTAAAAAAATTTAGTAAACTTAAGCTTAAGTAGGTTAAAAAAAGTTATTAAACTTAAGCATAAGTAGGTTAAAAAAAGTTATTAAACTTAAGCTTAAGTAGGTTAAAAAAAGTTAGTAAACTTAAGCTCAAGTAGGTAAAAAAAAGTTAGTAAACTTAAGCTCAAATAGGTTAAAAAAAAGGTTAGTAAACTTAAGCTCAAGTAGGTAAAAAATAGTTAGTAAACTTAAGCTCAAGTAGGTAAAAAATAGTTAGTAAACTTAAGCTTAAGTAGGTTAAAAAAAGGGTTAGTAAACTTAAGCTCAAGTAGGTAAAAAATAGTTAGTAAAGTTAAGCTCAAGTAGGTAAAAAATAGTTAGTAAACTTAAGCTTAAGTAGGTTAAAAAAAGGTAGTAAACTTAAGCATAAGTAGGTTAAAAAAAGTTAGTAAACTTAAGCTTAAGTAGGTTAAAAAAAAAGTTAGTTAACTAAAGCATAAGTAGGTTTTAAAAAGTTAGTAAACATATGTTCACGTCAGGATAAGCATTTCATATAATTTAAACTCAGTCATTAAAGTAATATCTACTTTACAATGTTGAAATAAAAATAATTATTTTTATAACCAGCATATTTTAATAGGAAATAAAGACCGAAGTAAAAAAAAAACAATTAGCTCTTAATGCTTAAGATTATTAGCTTCAAAATTGTTTGATGACACAAGTTGTTTAGAAATATTTAAGGAAATACAATAATTTTACCCTAATTATTGTAGAAATTGTGTCTGAATTTTGTCAGTGAGAAAAACGTAAAATATAATTTTATTGCAATTTGTGATGCGCATTAT
Source organism: Radix auricularia (assembly GCA_002072015.1). Lineage (NCBI taxonomy): Eukaryota > Metazoa > Mollusca > Gastropoda > Lymnaeidae > Radix > Radix auricularia. The sequence continues at coordinate 125,127 of MUZC01000484.1, forward strand.
TGTTTGTAGCCCCTAAACTCTGCACCAAAAAGCTCCGATAAAATACATGTTAATAGTGGGTTGTTCTTTAGAGAACTAGATTGTGCCGGGGCGCCGTGGCGCCTGCGGCGCCCCGTTTTTTTGGGCGACTACGGCGCCAACCTTTTTTTAAAGACCAACTAACTTGTCCTTTTTTGATAAATACGAATTATTAAACTTTATGAAATGTACCCAAAGTATTTAAAAATCATGTTAAGCCTGGTCCCTATTGGAACTCAGGACGTGTTAGCGCATTTTCGTATTATGTATCAGTACTTATGTTAGATATCAGCATTATATAGTTGTCAGTAATTGTGTTTAGATTTTAGACATATTTTTATGAATTTTCCTGTGTAATGAATATACCTGACATTTTTTTATTTAAAAGTCATTTCTTTACATTTTAAAAAATTGTATTTTCTCTTTAATCTAACTACAAGTCACCACAAATGATGACGTAAAACTCTCTAAACTTTTACACATATACTAATGACGTCAAATAAAAAAAAAACACTAATTCTTTTGCACGCTTTCACATCACTCTTCAATGCTTGAAAAACTGTGTATTCGACTTCCGGCAATGGCGGCCGTTCCCTGCGATAGTGTTACTTCTCGATTCGAAACATTTTTTGGTAGTTTTAACGGGGTTTTTAAACGGATCGAGTAACTGAGTTTTGATGCACAAATGGCAGGTTAGGACATACAAAAACATATAAACATCATGGTTCTAGGACTTATGGATGCTGTGATCAAGGGTGATGACAGACGGACGGACAAAACGGGTGCAATAGCGATTTCGACATCTCGAAAATGCGCTAAAAAATAATAGGGGTTGTATTTTGCGCTCCGATGCACACCAAACAATGACGTCATCATATTAAATATTTTTACAGCGCTCATCAACACACAGATTTTTCAACTAAACTAACTGCTGTAGACTGTCGTACATCGCTGCTCAGCGTTACGTTACAAACATACAGAACCACACCACTGGGTGTTTATATATATCTATGTATGTTAGAAGTCTATAATTGTCGATTTTTAAACGTAATTTTTATTTAATTATACATTACGTGAGACATGTTTAATATATTTTTAAAATTTAATTTTGTTTTTAAAAATATATTTTTTTTTAGTAATTTAAGCTAATGTTAAAAAAATTATCAAATTTATATAAATTATACATTGGAACTATTACATTAGTTATATTAACATAAGCTATAAAATTAACTTAATGAGGTTATCCTATATGTATGTTTAGCTATATCTATATAAGTATCTTGCTCCTCGCTCTTGCATACATTTAAGTGGGATACAAGGACATTCAAATGAAATAATTCTAGTCCCAACAAATTCACATCTGATCCGAAAAAGCATAATCTTCTCTCTAGTTTCTGTTATTTCTAAATAATAATGATCCATACTATAGATAACAAACATAGAAATAAAATCAACAGAATTTCAATTGACTAAGTAACAAATATAGCCATAGTAAAAATCATTTACGGTTATGTTTTTTTTATTGATAAAAATGCATCGCAACAGCTGACATATTTTAATCTAAAGGGAAATTTTTAAAAATAAATAAATAGCAACAGCACTTCGCGATGAAGTTTGTTAAAGTAAACCAGTTACTGACTACGATCATAAAAATAGTTGAAGACAAGTAAAAGACAAATGACTATTTTATTTAATATTGTTAATGACATGTGGCATACAACTTAGGCTTGTCCATAGGAATTTTATTCCCATGGGATTGCCATGGGAAACGTTCCATGAGATGGGATGGAATGGGATGGGACAGTACATATTTCCCATGTATTTAAAAGCTTGTCAAGGTTTTACTCAAATTGACCAGCGGTAACAAGGAATTATACTAAATTGTCATAAAGTTAATAAATTTTGTCGTTTTGCATGTCTCTTTGAATATGAAATCCTATTTAAAGACAATAGACATATACATTCATAAATTACATAATTTTTTTTTTAATGTATTCCATATTATTTAATATTATAATAGAAATCACATGGGATGGGATGGAAGGGGACAGAAAAGTATTCCCATGGAACGGCTGATAAAACTAACGGAATTCATGCCAAATATTGTTGTTTTTTTGTGTTTTTGGACCAAATGGTGCCTAATGTCGTGACAATATGTAACATAAAACTAACTTAATTCATGTCAAATGTTGTTTTTTATTTAGACCATATGTTACCTCGTGTCGGTACCGCTTCAATACAGGCAAAAAATGCACCGGTTTCAGGGCAATGGATAAAGTGTTGCAGGTCAAACATACAGAAAAAGTTTTAGAAGCCTTGGTCTATATCACTTACTTAAATTGAATAGAATGATGTCTTAAATTTATTGATTAAGGAAGTAACAATTTTAGTTACGTGCCGGCTAATAAAGGGCTGCGAGCCAGCTGATCTAGAACGTACTTTAAAATAATGTAAATAATATGAACATTCATTTAGGAGTAGCTTTATAAGCCAAACTATTTTGTGATGGGATGTAAATATGTAACCCGTTTTTGATAATATTTGTAAATTAGAGCTGCGGAAAAAAACTAGCAACTAAACGATTAATTTTGAAATGTTTTAATCGTTCTGAATTAATATAATGAATTAACTTTGTGGAAAAGTTCAGATAATTGTTTCCCGATGTGTTAATAAGTTTTTTTTTTCTGTCCATACTTTTTCGTCAGATTATATATTTTAAAAGTAATGTTATAACACAAATAAAAGCAAACATCGTCAGACCTTGGTGGAGAGCATATATAACTATCTAGCAAAAAATAGGAGCATATTCTTTAAATACTATTTTTGCCGTCTTGGAAAAAACTCATTTGAACATAAAGGTAACCAATTACAACTATTGAAACATAAACGTATAATGTCTGCATTTGATGCCAAATTTTTATTTTGGGAAGAGTAAAATGATAGATTTCAAAATCTTTCAAAATTTCAAAGCAGAGATGAAGACTTGCTGGCTTACTCTTAACACTTTACAAGCCTTCATTCAGTCTTAACCAAAGAATTGAAGATATTCTTCAATTGCGTATTCCCTACCAGGTTTGTAATTCTTAGCGTGTTGACAAACCCAGATCCCAAACACATTTGAATACATACTAATATAGGAGCAGCTTAGAAAGCTTTCTAGAAATCTGGAACTTAAGCCGATTTTTGAAGAAGTATCCCATACATTTTGGTAACAAAAACAGATTCCAATTTCATATTCATTGTTCAGGGTTATTATACAGAAGTTGACTGCTGAAATCATTTCTTTCCATTTGGTAGAGCAAGGATTAAACGCCGCTGTGAAAATCATATCCCTCACTTACTATCAGAGGTTACAAGTACCAATCTATACATGTACTTACTCATCTCAATGAAACAATAATTTAATTGTCATGGATGAGCCCCAGTCACCACTGCAACTAAAGTTTATAAAGTTTATGACGTCATTGTTTGGTGTGCATCGGTGCGCAAAATACAACCCCTATCTATCTATTATATAATGCGCCTAAGCGCGTCCGTCAGTGTGTGTGTGATTTTTGGATAAACCAGTGAACTTTATGCAGGCAAATAAAAACACTAAGTCCCTAAAAACATATAAATAGTAAGATTTACGGATCATTCTATCCCGGACGATCCGTCCCTGCCAGTTCGACCACATGTAATTTCGTCCCCAGGTCGTTTCGACCACATGACGTTTCGACCCAAGAGTGTTTCGACCCCGAACGTTTCGGCCACATTCAATCTACACCGTAGAAATTTATTATTATTTTTTGTATATATAAATTTAGTTATTGGTATAAAAATAATTTATCATTTTTCAGCTTATCGACAATCTTTTTAAAAAATCGTTTATTTTTGTTATCACAGCGAAAATTATTGAGCCACTCAAATATATACATCTTTAAAACCTAATTTATCTTAGGTCCTTTTTAAGTGTGTATGGGATAGGAGTTGAAATTCTGTTTTTAATTTCTAATTCATAATTTATTTAAAAATAATAATAGTAATAAAACAACACATTATAAATGA
>MUZC01000484.1:131404-145322 GCA_002072015.1 Radix auricularia
CAAAGTCCTAACGAATGATGAAACATCCATTTTAAAAAATTGGGTACGTTTCTCGAACAATGCGGTTGTATGACATACGCTTTAGGTAAAATATGTTCTTTAAGGTGTAAATATATCAAGTGTAAAGAAATATCACGGGTATTATTACTTATAAGTAGGATATAGCATAAGAAAGTGCGTGTTATGTCGAAAAAAAAAAGCACACTGACAACAACTCATTTCGTGCCAAGCTGTTTTGAGTTTATTAGATGAATAGTGTACAACGGGAATAAAGATTGATATAAAGTGAATTGTTACTATTAGAAAAATGCGTGGGAATATAGAATGATTGATATAACATTTATAAGGAGATCAATTTCTCATCATTGTCTTAAAAGCAGCATTGTTCTTATGTTTTTATACAAGTTAAAGGAACATGTGCCTTGATAACAAATAAACCATATTTTCCTCTCTCCCCAAGCCACAATATTCACAAATATTATCTGGCTAAGCATATTCTATTCGTATTGAAGTAATATAATGCTTAGACTATAAATGAAATGTGTGTTTTCTAAGAACCAAAGGAATAATGTGGAAAGATATTGTTTTTATGATTTGATTCACGTGAAAAGAAAGTGAGCCTTGCCAGTTAGATTTTTGTAACTGTTAACGACATTTGTTATCCTGGTAGAGTATATAGCATGCGTTATTAAAGGGGTTCGAGCATGGTGAAAGAAAGTCATCAATCGATCTGAATGAAAGGATGTGGTTGAGCAGGTCAGGGCCCTATAGGGGCTGTAGCTGGAAGGATGTGGTGGAGCAGACCAGGGCCCTACATGGGCTGTAGCTGGAAGGATGTGGTGGAGCAAGCCACGGATGATAATAATGAAGCTATATTAAAGCAGATATACCAAAATTGATGGGTAGTATTTAAATTAATAATATTTTTATTTTTTTCGACACACATAACGTTGTTTTTATTAAAAATGGGTTCGATTTATCACTACCCTGCTTTCCAGATGCGTTTACATTCATTTTAAAGTTGAATTTGAGACCCAAAACCAAAATAAAGTTATTCCTATTGTGCCTACCCCGTAGCGTAGCACGGGTATTTTGCTCGTAAACTTTATAAGGAGATCAATTTCTTACCATTTTTTGAAAAAGCAGCATTGTTCTTATGTTTTATTCACGTTAAAGGAACATGTGCCTTTAAAACAAATAAACCATTTTTCCACTCTCCCCAAGCCACAATATTCACATATATTATCAGGATTAAAATATCCTATTCGTTTGAACTAATTGCATGCTTAGTCATTAAATGAAATGGGTGTTTAGCTAACTACTTCTAAGAACACAGCTCCGAATGGGTACCTAACTAGACAATGGTTAGGCGGCTGGGGTAATGCGTGGAACCCCTATAGCCGTGGCCTGTGACCGCTACATCACTTGCCAACAGATCATCTCTCATGGTCTGTGGACGCAATTATCTTCTAGATAGAAGGAGCGTCTGTATATCTAAGATAGATATAGAATGACGAACAAAAGGAATCGTGTGGAAAGATATTGTTTTCATGTTTTGATCCAAGTAAAAATTAAGTAAGACTTGCCCGTTAGATTTTTGTAACGGTTAACGACATTTGTTATTCTGATAGGGTATATAGCACGCGATATTAATTAAAGGGGTTCGAGCATGGTGACAGAAAGCCATCAATCGATCTGAATGGAAGGATGTGGTTGAGAAGGCCAGGGCCCTACATGGGCTGTAGAGCCACGGATGATTATGATGATGTTATAATGAAGCACAAATGCCAAAATTGATGGGTAATATTTAAATTAAGAATATTTTTATTTTTCTCGACACACATATCGTTGTTTTTTTAAGAAGGGGTTTGATTTATCACTACCCTAATTTCGAGATGCGTTTACTTTTATTTTTAAGGAGAATCTGAGAACCAAAACCAATAAAGTTATTCTTATTGTGCCTACCCCGTAGCATAGCACGGGTATTTTGCTCGTCTATTATATAATGCGCCTAAGCGCGTCCGTCAGTGTGTGTGAAGCCCCTATGCCACGCAACTCTTGCAAACTTTTTTATAATTGAAAATATAGACGTAAAATCATAATGATTTTGGGTTTGAGGTTAACATAGGGTGTGGTTTTGCGCGCCGTAAATAAAACAATTAAGTTGCGTCATGCAACTTTTATTATATTAATTTATGTGATGTTACTTTTTATAATCCGAGTGTGTGAATATGCATTTGTACGAGTTTGTTTATGTGTATGTGTGTATGTGCGTCTGTGTGTGCGTGTGACTGCGTGTTTGTATTAATTGTGAAATAACGATTTATTTCATAGATTGCTAAAACTGAAATTAAATATTGAAAAGTCGTTACCACGTAATCTTTTATGAATAGTTAAAATTATGCACTGGATTATGAAAAATTCCGTTAATTTTATGAACACAAGATTCTGCCGATGCGATCTGCATGGGTGCTTGAATAAAAGATAACGGGAAGTCATTGAATGTGACTTAAAAACTGTGAATGAGAAGAACAATCGCCAATGATTTTTTCAGAGATGTTTGATTTTGGAAGAAATGAGCCCTTGCGCATAAGTTAGATGAATTGGCACAATGGAAAATAAACTGTGAAAAGAACTTATAGTCGCTGTTGTGTTGAAATTGGATTATTTATAGTTATAATATGTAATTGGTTAAGATTAGTGCATATTTTTTTGTAAAGGAAATGGAACCTTTGTAAACATTTTAATTGTATTTTACAGTAATAAAATCATAAGAAAATGGTTCGAACGAATTTCTCTTAGTGACTGTTAAATAGCTATAGAAATAAATGTGAAGAAATTATTTATTTGTAGATGAAATATCAATTTTACATTTTAATATAAGCTTTTATACATGTATGTATATAATCGGATGGAGACAAATTTTATACTGGCTTATAACAAGTCAAAATTACAGAAAATAAAAATTTCTTAAGAGAAAAATTAACACGGAACCGCTCTTGAAGCATTAAACGAGTGATTTATCATAAAAAACAATTGCAAAAATTTGTTAGGAGGAAGATGTATTTCTCTGAGGTGCTTACTTATTACAAGTGAGTGTTTTGGATCGATTTCATTATAAACTTTGTGAGCTATTTGAAGGTTGCTTTTCATTTCTTGGGTCAGGAGTTTATAATATTGTCGAGCACTGAGTGGCACTATTTCTTAGCCACAGATAATGTCCTTTTGGAAAAGATTAAGAAAAACCAGCAGTGTAAAATTTTAAACCCAAGCCTTGCGATTCAACGTGTTTTTTTAAACAAATAGAAAATATTTAAAAAATCTCCCCAACCCTACGCATCCCAATCCCATAAGTATTAAACAGCTCAATACAAATAAATCTAATTTGTCCTAAATAAAGGTCATGCATAAACTATAAAGGAATGAATGTTGTGGATTAAGTGGTTGAAGAATGAAAAAGCTTACATAAAAAGACTTATTGCTAGAATAATGCAATATTATGGTACGTGTTATGGTTAAAAATGTAATGTTTTCTATTGGTGCAAGTTTGTGTGTGTAGGGGGGAGGGGCTATGTGCATGTGTGTTTGTGTGTGATTTGGTTATTACTATGTCTGCTAATGTTGGGCCTCTAACATGAAAACCAGTATTTTTAAAAGTATATATACAAACAAAAATAATAATAATTTTCTACGGTGTAGATAGAAAAGGGTTGAAACGTTCGGGGTCGAATCGTCTCTTGGCGGAATCGTCCGGGATTGAATCACCCCGGAGTCGAAGCTTCCGTGGTTGAACCAACCGGAGTCGAAACGACCGGGGACAAAACTAAGGTCTAACTATTTTAAAACATCTTTATCAATGATGCTAATGTTATTTCAACGTTTTGGACTTAATACATTTGATTTATGTATGTAAAATTATTGAAATTAATAAATATCCTTTTGCTTTTACATATACAAATCACAATTTGGTTTGATGGGTATTTAGTACTGGTCGTCTTTTAGGGCGAAATTTTTAGTATTAGATTTCTTATGAAATGCGTAGTTTAGGACTAGATGTTTATTTAAATGGATAGATAAGTATCTTTCTTTAATTTGAGATTGACCGTTTAATAGCTGCATCTGCTGTCATGGGTTTATTAAGTCTTACCTCAATTAATATTATTCTTGTGAGACTCCTGGCGCCCAATAATAGGGGGCGGCGCCACAGATTGTGAAGTCATTATACAACAGGCTACTAAGTACAGCGAGCGCCTCCACAGCCTGTGAAGTCATTATACAACAGACTACAAAGTGCAGGTAGCGGCGCCCTAGTATGTGAGGTCATTATACAACAGGCTACCAAGTACAAGGAGCGGCGCCACAGTCTGTGAGGTCATTATACAACAGACTACCAAGTACAGGGAAATGCGCTATAGTCTGTGAATTCAATATACAACAGGCTACCAAGTACAGGGAAGGGCGCCATAGTCTGTGAGGTCATTATACAACAGGCTACCAAGCACATAATACTAATGACATAACAGTTATCTCTGGTCAGACAACACACATTTCGGGTACGAATTGATTTTATAAGCCATCAAACAACACAACACACTACCAATTTACAAGGCTATAATAAGCCACCAAAAACACACCCCATTACAAATGTACATGACTCTAATAAGCCACCAAACAACACACCACACTACCAATTTACAAGGCTATAATAAACCACCAAAAACACACCCCATTACAAATGTACATGAATCTAATAAGCCACCAAACAAGTGAGGTACAACACTTTCTCTCGTGATTCATTTTTTTGCAAAATCTGATGCGCATTATTGTGTATTGCCAGTAATCACTGCATCAAATTGCTCCTTTACAAATATATGTTAACATTGTGTTGTTCTTGAGAAAAGTTAGGATAGAAGGCACGAAACTTAATCTTTTTAATGCAATTTAAATTTTATATACAAGACTATACTCTTTGACATTTTTATAAACTTATGTTGGTTTAAATTTTTTAAAATATATAATTTTTTTTGTAATTTTAAAAGGAAGTTGAAACAAAGAGAATGTTAATAAAATTAACATATTAACTTTTTCAGTATTTATACTAACGTAGACTTTAACATTAACTTACAATTGTTAGCCTATTCGAATGTTTAACTATGTTTAGACACTCTTAGCCGATCGTCTATTACTGATACTGTTATGTCAGTGGCATGCCACTGAACTCGATCCCTATAATTAGGGATACAATAACATTCAAATATAATTCTCGTCCCAACTAGTTAACACTAGTTTCCAAAAAAAGCCTAACCTTGTCTCTATTTTATACTGTTTCTCACTTTAACTGTTATATTTATTGATACGAACGTAAATTATACAATTATTATCTTAAGGTAAATCTTTTATAAATTTCTGTCTTTTTAACTGCATATTTGATTGCACTATTTTTTATAAATTTATATATATATGTATATATATATATATATATATATATATATATGGCATACCTTTACGTCATATTATTATTCGTTCGTCCGTCCGTTGAATCGACGATGGCCATTTCAGTCATCCGAGGGTTGTTGAGACTTGTTTAGCCTTTGTGTGCGCAGATGGCTGACAAGACCAATCCTAGCACGGAAAGTTCGGGAACAGAAGAGACATGGGTTGTCTCCTGGAGGGTTGAAAGCACGGGCCTTTCGGGCTTGCCTCTTCTTTTCTGCAGCGTTGATCCTTTTTGCCTCGCAAGTCCTGGAAACTTCGTGGACGTATTGGCGCTATGTGGACCGGTCCAACGCAGCTTCCTCCCACGTGTCTGTGTTTATTGCAAACGCTTTCATAGACATATTCAATGTGTCTTTAAAGCGATTCTTTTGTCCACCATGGGACCGCTGGCCATGCTGGAGCTCTCCATAGAAGATTCTCTTTTGTAGTATCTCATTTGGCATTCGGGTTGTATGCCCTGCCCAGCGAAACTGTGACTGCATCAGGAGGGTGAAGATACTGGGGAGGTTAGCTCTGTTTAATACCGTGGTGTCTGGAGCTAGATTTAATGTGGAAAACTGTTTATGGAAATTGTATTTCAATCTATTATTCTTGTTGGATGTGTTCTCTTCAAAACACGGAAGGTTTATATACATTTTTTTGACATAAATTCAGGAAAAGATAGAAAAGGAATGTTATGGCATTATCGGAAATAAAACCATAATACGCAGTGATTTTAATGACAATGTAAATAATAATGAATTACAACATATTTGCATATTTGGAGATTGTGCTCAAAATACCCTCTTTTCAGTGGACATAATATACCTTTGATAAACACAAAAAATTCAAAGAAAAAGAAAAATGACTAAGGATCAGTCAAAAGATATTATCACCTTATTCATTTAGAGGAAAGTTAGATTGAGAAGCTTAAAAAAGAAATCATGTGTCTGCTACCACATCTTTATAAAATGGCAAAGAGATAAAAACTAGGAATGAAATTAAAAATGCAACAACTTTTGGCAAATGCTGATGGACAAGAAGAAATTTAAAGGTTAAATTCATTGATGGATCAAGATGATTGTTCTTTGTCAAAGTCATCACCCAACATGACCAAATGACAACAAGCCTCAAAGAAATTTCATGTCAAATGGGATTGTAAAAGAAATGGTGACCTAAGCACTCATAACATTTAATCACAATGATGAAACAAAGTTTTACAATTTAGTGTTAATAATAAACTGTTAAGTGTTTATGTTTTTACTGTTGAGTATTAATACTTTTCTTGTTACATGTTAAATTTAAAAATAATTCAAATTTAGCAAATACATTTATAAGATTTTTTGTTTCCTTTATGAGTTTTAAACACAATTTACTGTGAGCTTGAAAGGAGTTTAAAGCTAAAATTACATGATGAAATAAGACAATAAAAGTGTTTATTTTCATTAAAGCTAATTGAAATTTATTGTTGTTTAAATGTCAAATACAATAATCATTTATGATTTTATTGCAATGAGGAACATCATCCTTATATTGATCCAAATTAAAAAAAGAAATCAACTAATCTAAATACTTCCACAAATTTTTTTAAAATAAATTATGAAGAATAAATAAATTTCTATGCCTGTTTTATGTTTACATTAAAGAAAAACATCTATAAACCAATGGTATGTGATTAATAAATTTTAATACATTTATAGACCTTTTCATGGTTAATACTTGTGTGATTATGCTGCATGCAATGCTACATCATAATTTTTCAAGAATATGTTATGAATATGTGGTATTAATATTTTAAAAAAAATGAATTTACTTATACTCATACTTATAAAATTTATATATATATGATATATTCAAATAATATCATGAAAATCAAATAAATAACTTATATATGTATGTATATATATAAAAATGAAAATAATTCTGTGTGTGTGTGTGTGTGTGCTTGTCCGTGGTAACTGACTAAACTATTCATCCGATCGTCATGAAATTTTTTAAGTCTGTTGAGTACCCTCACGGAATGGTAACTGGCTACTTTTTTTTCTCAATCTAACACTAAAGGGGCGCCGGGGGCCCCGAATGTGAATTTTTGCTAATATGAGCTATATAAAAAATAATTTAATCGCTAACTACTTGCTTTTTTGATTGATCTTAACCAAATTTTTCCATTAAATTCTTGATAGCCATTATTTAAATACCATAGTGCACTATGTTCCAAATGGCAACTCCTTCTAGGCTGGGGGCCCAAAATACGTTTTTTCTTAAACGTTTACGAATTTTTTCACTATTCAATTACTAAAGGTCTTGACAAATAATGATAAATGTATCCTTTATTATCCATCTTAAAATAAACAGTTATATTGAGCTTTATATCTTGCCCCGTATGGGCCCCTGGGGCCCTTAATGTCGTTTTTTGCCTATATTAGCTATATAAAAATTAGTTTAAGTGATAGCTACTTGCTACATTGATGGATCTTAACCAAACTTGGTAAGTATAAATACTGGATAGTCAATATTAAAATATTATAGGGCACTAAAGTCCTAATGGCAACTCCTCAGGGTTGCGGGCCCAAAATACCAGTTTTAGTAAACGTTTAAGACTTTATCCCTAAATTTAATTTTAAAAATTCTTAACAAATAATGATAAATGTATCTATTATCCGTATTGAAATGAACAGATGTTTTGAACTTGATATCTTCCCTTGAATGGGCCCCTGGGGCCTTTGATTTCTTTTTTTTAAAATATGAGCTATATAAAAATTAGTTTATGCGTTAGTTACTGAGTAAATGAATTGATCTTAACCAAACTTTTTATTAAAAAAACTATGTATACCATATTAACATAATAAAGGGCAATGAACTTCTTATGTTCTTTTCATCGGAGCCGGGCGGCCCCAAATGTCTTTTTCTTAAATTTTAAATATATTTTTCCCATTCATTTTTAACAATCTTGATAAATATATTCATAATGAAATGGAATAAAAATGAAAAGAATTTTTAAATTGATATCTTGCACTGAATGTGGCCGGGGGCCCCTAAATATGTTTTTTCTTCTATATCTATCTCTATATTGTGTGTGTGAGTGTATGTCGTTTAAAGCTGACTAAAACATGTATCCCATCGTCATGAAAATGTTTGTGACTGATGAGTACCCTTCAAGAATGGTAACTGCTACTTTTTTTCTCTATTTAACACTGAAGGGGCGCCGGGGGACGATAATGTCATTTTTTTTGCTAAAATGAGCTATATAAAAATTAGTTTAAGCGCTAACTACTTGCAATATTGATGGATCTTAACCAAATTTTGCAATTATATTCTTGATAGCCAATATTAAAATACCATAGAGCCCTTAACCCCTAATAGCAGCCCAATCGGTGCTGGTTTATAGCTGACTAAACCATGTATTCGGTCGTAATGAAACATGTGCAGACTATTGCGTGCACTCCCAGGAAGTTAACAGGTAATTGTCTTCGTCAATTACACATACATGGGGCGCCGGTGGCCCATAATGACATTTTTTTCTTATATGAGCAATAGAAAATTAGGTTAAGTACTAGCTACTTGGTAAATTGATGGATCTTATCCAAATTTTGTTAAAAAAAACCTTGATAGCCAATATTAAAATACTATAAGGTCCTGAATTTTTAATGACCATTTCTTCGGAGCTGGCGGTGCCAATAGTCTTTTTAAGGGGGGTGTTAATGTTTAAGAGATTTTGTCAATTCAATATTTAATCAACGACAAATATATCCATTATCATGCAAATTGAAATGAACATCGTTTTTAACTTTACATCTGGTCTGTAAATGAGCCCCATTATGTCTTTCTTTTCTTTAATTAATTTTATGCGTTAGGTTTTGTGTAAAAGAATTGATTTTAACCTAAATTTGTTAATAAAAACTTGGTAGCCCATATTAACATGCTATAGGGCAATAAAATTCTAATATAATTTACTTTTGGGCTGGGGGCCCCGAATGTCTGTTTTTGGTATATGCTTAAGATATATTCCCCATTCAATTTTTAACAATCTATAGGAATATATATGAATGATGAAACTGAATTAAAATGAACAGCTTTTTGAAATTGACATCTTGCGCAGAATGGACACATGGGCTTCTAAATGTCATTTTTTCCTTTATATTACCTTTACAAAAATTAGTGTTATTTAAGTTACTAAGAAAATAACGGATCTTGCCAATTTTAGTACATAAAAACTTAAGAGTTTATAAATCTTTTCTATAAGTAACTGAACTCTTAATGTCCATTCCCTCGGGCAGGCATACCAAAATGTTTTTGTAATGCGCGTTAGAAATTTAATTCCCCAATCAATTTTACACGATATAGAGAAACAAAGCTTGAGTACAATGGCGATTAAAAAAATAATAAATCATCACTTATTTTAGAGCCCGGCCCCTTAATTTCGTTTTTTTTTCTTTATTTTTTTTCAAAGCTATATATATATATAGATTTATTTATCCATTTACTGAGAATCTTGGACTTTTTTGCACACTTCCGTGTAAGTTTTTGGCATAGTAGTTTTTAAAACAGATCACGCATTGGATTCTTAAATAGTAATTTTTACTGAGATCGTTTTAAGCTTTATATCTTGTCGTGAATGGGCCCTGGGTCTCTTAATGTCTTTTTTTTTGTCTTATAAAAATTCAAGAGTCTATAAATAATTACTCTAGGAAACTGAACTCTTTATATTCATTCCTTCTGGTAGGCGGCCCCAAATGTTTATGTAATGCACGTTAATAATTTAATTCTCCAAAGCAATTTTACACTATATTGAGAAACATAGCTTGAGTACAAAGTAGCACTTATTTTAGAGCCTAGCCCTTTAAAGTCGTTTTTTTAAAAGCTTTTAAATTATTATTTTATTTATCTGTTTGCCATGATCTTTGGACTTTTTTTCGCACTTCAGTGTAGGTTTCTGGCATAATTGTTTTTAAAACATATCACCCATAGGATTCTTAAATTGTCATTTTTACTGAGATTGTTGCAACGCACGACCGGGTCTGCTAGTCTTTTATAAATTTCTGTCTTTTTAACTTCATAAAGTTGATTGGCCTTTTTTTATAAGTGTATATATGTGGCATACATATAAGCCATTAAATAGTGATACAATAATGTTTAAATGCTATGAATTTAGTCACAACCAGTGAAAAGCAAAATCCGAATAAGGCATAGCAATGTCTCTATTTTATTCCAATGTATTAGTATATCAATTCATAATATAGACATAACATCAACATAATCAAAACTGAAATAGTTACTAATATACTCAGAGGAAATAATTGACAATTACAAATTTAAAAAAATAATTTTTAACAATGTAGCCCAGAATTCGACATCTTTAAATCACAAACGACATTGTTATAAAAGAATTCATAGTATTAGCCCTTAGCAATGAAGGACAACTTTTTTTTAAAGTAAAGTAGTTATCGACTTCGATCATAACAAATCGATAAAAGACAAGTGACATTTCATTTCTACATTTTTTTGGAGGACAAGTAGCTTAAAACCAAGTAAATTCATGTCGAATGTTTAAGGGATGTAGGCTATGCGAGTCTCCTGTTGCTACCACATGTAACATAAAACTAACTGAATTCATGTTAAAAGTTTTAGGGTTGTAGGCCATGCGAGTCTCCTGTTGCTACCACATGTAACATAAAACTAACTGAATTCATGTCAATGTTTTAGGGATGTAGGACATGCGGGGCTCCTGTTGCTACCATGTGTAACATAAAACTAACTGAATTCATGTAAAATGTTTTAGTGATGTAGACCATGCGGGCTCGTGTCCCTACCACGTGTAACATAAAATTAACTGAATTCATGTCAAATGTTTTAGGGATGTAGACCATGCGGGCTCGTGTCCCTACCACGTGTAACATAGGACCACATGGGGCCGTAAGCACTAAACGTGTGGCCGTGGAAATATGTTCAAATTATAATAACCTGCTTTGGTAAATTTTTTCAATTTTTAAAAATACTTTATTATGTAAAGTTGTAAATAAAATATTGAATATTCATTGACACTCTTAAGTCCTTGTTATAGCGAGAGTAATTACAACTCCGACAGCTGTAGCGTTATCTGCAGTGCTTGTCACTCATATACATACATTGTAGCTGATGAGGGCAGGTTGTCACTCATATACATACGTTGTAGCTGATGAGGGCAGGTTGTCACTCATATACATACATTGTAGCTGATGAGGGCAGGTTTTTATTCATATTCATACATTGTAGCTAATGAGGGCAGGGTGTCACTCATACACATACATTGTAGCTGATGAGGGCAGGTTTTTATTCATATACATACATTGTAGCTAATGAGGGCAGGTTGTCACTCATATACATACATTGTAGCTGATGAGGGCAGGTTGTCACTCATACACATACATTGTAGCTGATGAAGGAAAGTTTGTCACTCATACACATTCATTGTAGCTGATGAGGGCAGGTTGTCACTCATTCACATACATTGTAGCTGATGAGGGCAGGTTGTTATTCATATGCATACATTGTAGCTGATTAGGTCCGGTTGTCACTCAAATACATACATTGTAGCTAATGAGGGCAGGCCATGAAGTGAGAAAAAAATATGAGACTCATTGCTACTCCACATTTGGATGAGACAGAGATGGGTCCAGTGTATGTCCAAATGGAACTGATCGAAATTTAAAAAAAAAATAACGCACAGGTTGTGAAGAAATAAGGATAGGAAATATCTACTGGAGACATGAATGTAGCTGTGGAGTATCCCAAGCGAAATAGCAAGAAACCCTCTAATGCTATTGTGAAGCACAAACATGTTTGAAGCGTCATTTTCATTATTTTCATTGAATTATCTCAAGAACAAATATCGAGCTCGACTGATAGAAACCAATCTGGTGTAAGGAATAAGACAGATGATCTCCAGATGATTTGAGTGACCGGACATTCCGTGAACATCCAAGTGCAAGGACAGTGGTAATGATTAGCTGCCAGATTGGTTCTAAGGGCAAAAAAACATGACCATGTTACTCCGCTACTTTACTCTCTTCATTGGCTACCTCTACAAGCCAGAATTGATTACAAACTTGCCATTCTGTGTCACAACTTCTTTTCTGACTCATGCCCTTCATATCTTACTGATCTTTTGTCAGTCTACTCACCAAGTTGTCAACTACGCTCCTCTGCGGATACACGCATTCTCTGTGTTCCTAAGATAAGAACTAAAACATTTGGCGAAAGGTCATTCTCCTTTTGTGCAGCCAAACAATGGAATTCTCTTCCATTACACATCCGTAGCATTTCAAATGCTAAGTCATTTAAGACTGCACTTAAGACACATCTTTTTAAAATTTATTTTCAAAAATAATAAAACACATTTCTGTATATGATTAGCGTAGCTGATGTGTTGAGTATACCGAATTGTCATTTATGTAGTGAAAATGCTATGAATGTTTTTTTTTTATTTTTATATGTATTGTTGTTTCCAAGTAAAGCGCTGTGAGCCTGGCTCCATGCTGGGATACAGTGTTATATAAATTATCATTTTATTATTATTATTATTATTATTATCACTTATTAAGTTATTGGGTTATCAGTGTATTAATGCCACTTAAAAATATGTACGTGAGTGACATGATGTTAATACACTGTTTATATGACAATGTTTAATATAGTAGACATAAGAAAATATAAACTAAAATGTTTTTGTTTGAAAGGAAGCACAGTGCTTGCCTACAATACATTATGATGACGTCATTCTTATATCGCGTTGATTATCATAAGAGCTCAATTTTTCTATATTCAGTGAAAAGTTTTTGGCGGCCGTATATACAGTAATTTATGTGTAACAGGAGTTATGTGTGTGTTGCGCCTTCCGGCAGCAGTGTGTGTGTTTTTCGTCCTCTGTTTTTCGGTATTTGTATTTTCTATTCTATCTTTGGAGATATAATTTTTATACTAATATATCAGTGAAGGATTTTCCCAGATAGTGGTGTATTCTATTTTTGTGTTTAGTCTCACTATTTCATAATTATGAACCAAATACTTAATTAACTATCAAATACAACCAAGATCAGCCACACACTATAAACATTTACTGAGCTCTCGTCAAACGTAAACATTGCTATGGTCCACCTCTCCTATGTAAACAAAGACGTGGTGGTCGAGAGGTAGCGCTCTCGACTGTCATACCGATGGTCACGAGTTCGAATCCGCACGAAAGTGAGGATTTGTTCTCGGGGCCTGAGGAGTCCCCGAGTCACCCAGCTCCGAATGGGTACCTAACTAGACAATAGTTAGGCGGCTGGGGTAATGCGTGGAACCCCTACAGCCGTGGCCTGTGACCGCTGCATCACTTGCCAACAGATCATCTCTCATGGTCTGTGGACGCAATTATCTTCTGCATAGAAGGAGCGTCTGTATATCTAAGATAAGATAAGATAAG
>MUZC01000484.1:149099-167670 GCA_002072015.1 Radix auricularia
TTAATTCTTTTATGCGGCCGTATATATGGGTAATTTGTTTTAAAAATTCCGCATTAGATTTTGTAATTTTGTTTAATGTTTGTTTCCATTTATTTTTTAATGCGGCCGTCAATGACCCAAAGGTTGCCCTCCCCTGCTCTAGGGTGTTTTAGTGGTACTTAGTTAAAACTAACCAGCAGGGTAAATTTAACTCCTTTATTTTAATTCTTTTAAAATTTTATCTATCACAAGTAAATGTTTATTTTTTTCATTTTTTTTAAAATAAAAAATTTTAAAGAAAATAATTTAAAGAATAATTTTTTGCACATTAATTTTCCACCTTTATTTGGCTTTAAAAGAGAAAAAAAAATAAAAAACAACAAAACAACGCACCAACAAAAATCTAATGTGACGTAAATTAGTTCTTTTTTTTTGTTGTTGTTGTAGTTTTGTTTTAAATATCTATCTTACATTCGGTGTAGTAAACTTTCTCCTAACTATTTCAGTTTATCATTTTTTAGGTCAGTAAATAAAATTTTAAAAATAAACAATACATTTGTTATGGATAATAAAAAAAATTATCACACATCAGTACCATTTTACTATTCTACATATTTACATAGCGGCATAAAAACAATAAAGCCGAAACAAAGAAATAAATTGAAGATCTAAATGTTATTTATGTGAATATTAAGAATAGGTTCCCCATGGAACCATTTTTATCATTTTATCATGATAAAATTAATATCATCTCATTATTTAAATAAGTACAAACCAGACAATTATTAATTTCGTTATTTTAGGAATTATCATTTCTTTCCCCAAATTAGGATATCGTGACAACGTGACTGACAATAGAAGATGTACCAAATGACCTGTCCAGCAGCGGTTACACAATGGCCAGTTATCATATTGAATGTCTATATGCTTCCAGTCGATGTGACGTAACGATTTCATTAAAAAATCAGTAAAGTTGTTACAAGTTAACAAAACGTCACTTACATAGTTACACACAACAGTCAGGTAGTTAAAAGTAAACAGAATGTCCCATTCATAGTTACAAACAGCAGTCAGGTAGTTAAAGTAAACATAACTTCACTTACACAGTTACAAACAACTGTCAGGTTGTTACAAGTAATCGGAATGCAGACTACACAGTTACAAACAACATTTAGGTTGTTACAAGTAAACAGAATGTCACCTACACAGTTACCATTAACAGTCAGGATGTTACAAGTAAACAGAATGTCACCTACACAGTTACAAACAGTCAGGTTGTTATAAGTAAACAGAATGTCACCTACACAGTTACCATTAACAGTCAGGTTGTTATAAGTAAACAGAATGTCACCTACACAGTTACAAACAGTCAGGTTGTTATAAGTAAACAGAATGTCACCTACACAGTTACCATTAACAGTCAGGATGTTACAAGTAAACAGAATGTCACCTACACAGTTACCAACAACAGTCAGGTTGTTACAAGAAAACAGAATGTCACCTACACAGTTACAAACAACAGTCAGGTTGTTACAAGTAAACAGAATGTCACCTACACAGTTACACACAACTGTCAGGTTGTTACAAGTAAACAAAATGTCACCTACACAGTTACACACAACATTCAGATTGTTACAAGTAAACAGAATGTCACCTACACAGTTACAAACAACAGTCAGGTTGTTACAAGTAAACAGAATGTCATCTACACAGTTACAAACAACTGTCAGGTTATTACGAGAAAACTCACAATTTTATATTTTCTAATTCAGTTCGTAGAACATCAACACAGTCGTTTATATGTCTATAGAAAAGTATTTATAAATATACATAATTTAAAAATTCACTATTATGTGTCGAAAGCAAAAATAGGGCACACAGATTGAGAGAGTTGTGTCACATTGTTTTAGTGAAGATATATAGGGCACACATATTTATTGAGGTGTGTCACATTATTTGTAACAAGATACATAGGGCACACAGGTTTAGAGAGTTGTGTCAATTATTTGTATGAAGATAAAGGATGAATATGAAATATTGATAATACTTTCCTCTCCATTTCATACTTTTAGAACCAATTGTAAAATTGATAATGTTCCTTAGTTTGCTTTTACGCGGTTTATATTGATAACACCTAATCATGCATAAAATTATAATAAATAGAGAGGAATGAATATTATATTTTAAAGAAACAACTCATAGACCACCCCAAACGCTATGCTGGATATTATGATTAATGTTGTTATACTATTATCTATTAAGTTATTAATCCCTTATATCAATTTAAAAACAGGGCTTAAAAAAAGACGTACACATGTTCCTGTAAATGGTGTGTTTTATCGCGTACGATGTCTTGAGGTTCTACTTTGTATTTTAAAAAAAAAATTTTGCTTCTTAATATATAAAAAATAAGATACATTATGTAATCTCATGTAGAAAAAATTAAAATATCATTGAACTATTCTACAACTGTAATTACTTTAGCAATCAATATATCAATCATCCCTTAACCCGAACTCTAATTACTTTAGCAATCAATCAATCATCCCTTAACACGAACTCTATTTACTTTAGCAATCAATCAATCATCCCTTAACCCGAACTCTAATTACTTTAGCAATCAATCAATCATCCCTTAACCCGAACTCTAATTACTTTAGCAATCAATCAATCCTCCCTTAACCCGAACTCTAATCACTTTAGCAATCAATCAATTAATCATCCCTTAACCCGAACTCTAATTACTTTAGCAATCAATCAATCATCCCTTAAACCGAACACTAATTTCTTTAGCAATCAATAAACCATCCCTTAACCCGAACTCTAATTACTTTAGCATTCAATCAATCATCCCTTAACCCGAACTCTAATTACTTGAGCAATCAATCAATCAATCATCACTTAACCCGAACTCTTATTACTTTAGCAATCAATCAATCACTCATCCCTTAAACTGAACTCTAATTACTTTAGCAATCAATCAATCGATCATCCCTTAACCCGAACTCTAATTACTTTAGCAATCAATCAATCATCCCTTAACCCGAACTCTAATTACTTTAGCAATCAATCAATCATCCCTTAATCCGAACTCTAATTACTTTAGCAATCAATCAATCAATCATCCCTTAACCCAAACTCTAATTACTTTAGCAATCAATAAATCATCCATTAACCCAAACTCTAATTATTTTAGCAATCAATCAATCATCACTTAACCCCAACTCTAATTACTTTAGCAATCAATCAATCATCCCTTAACCCGAACTCTAATTACTTTAGCAATCAATCAATCATCCCTTTACCCGAACGCTAATTACTTTAGCAATCAATCAATCATCCCTTAACCCGAACTCTAATTACTTTAGCAATCAATCAATCAATCATCCCTTAACCCTAACTCTAATTACTTTAGCAATCAATCAATCAATCATCCCTTAACCCTAACTCTAATTACTTTAGTAATCAATCAATCATCCCTTAACACAAACTCTAATTACTTTAGCAATCAATCAATCATCCCATAACCCGAACTCTAATTACTTTAACAATCAATCAATCATCCCTTAATCCGAACTCTAATTACTTTAGCAATCAATCAATCAATCATCCCTTGACCACAACTCTAATTACTTTAGCAATCAATCAATCATTCCTTAACCCGAACTCTAATTACTTTAGCAATCAATCAATCAATCAACCCTTAACCCTAACTCTAATTACTTTAGCAATCAATCAATCATCCCATAACCCGAACTCTAATTACTTTAACAATCAATCAATCATCCCTTAACCCGAACTCTAATTACTTTAGCAATCAATCAATCAATCAACCCTTGACCCTAACTCTAATTACTTTAGCAATCAAACAATCATCCCTTAACCCAAATTCTAATTACTTTAGCAATCAATCAATCATCCCTTGACCCTAACTCTAAATACTTTAGCAATCAATCAATCATTCCTTAACCCGAACTCTAATTACTTTAGCAATCAATCAATCAACCCTTGACCCAAACTCTAATTACTTTAGCAATCAATCAATCATCCTTTAACCCAAACTGTAATTACTTGAGCAATCAATCAATCAATCATCTCTTAACCCAAACTCTAATTACTTTAGCAATCAATCAACCCTTGACCCGAACTCTAATTACTTTAGCAATCAATCAATCATCCCTTAATTCAAACTCTAATTACTTTAGCAATCAATCAATCATCCCTTAACCCGAACTCTAATTACTTTAGCATTCAATCAATCATCCCTTAACCCAAACTCTAATTACTTTATTAATCAATCAATCATCCCTTAACCCGAACTCTAATTACTTTAGCAGGCAATCAATCAATCATTCCTTAACCCGAACTCTAATTACTTTAGCAATCAATCAATCATCCCTTAACACAAACTCTAATTACTTTAGCAATCAATCAATCAATCATCCCTTAACCCGAACTCTAATTACTTTAGCAATCAATCAAGCAATCATCCCTTGACCCGAACTCTAATTACTTTAGCAATCAATCAATCATCCCTTTACGCCAACTCTAATTACTTTAGCAATCAATCAATCATTCCTTGACCCCAACTCTAATTACTTTAGCAATCAATCAATCATCCCTTGACCCGTTGGTTGGTCGTTGGGGCGACACTATGAACTAAAGTCGATAAATGTCCACTCTTCAATGTCTTATTCCCAACTCTAATTTTGTCTGCCTTTAGCAATAAACAGTCATATCTTTTTTTTTTACAAATCGGACAAAAAATTATCAAGACATTTACATTGTATCCCTTAATTAAGGGATCGAAGTCAGGTTGCAGGCCACTTTGATAAAATAGTCAAGCTGTTCGCGACATAAGATATATTGAGAGATGGTGGCAGTGGCGTCGTTAGGGGGGTGCGGAGGGGGCGGGCCGCCCCGGGTGACACCATCAGGGGGGTGACACCAGACTGTAAAATTCTATCTATTCCCGTTATTTGGCACTGGAAAACTCCGAGGAGTTCTAAGGGTTAAATCATGAGGGGGTGACACCATGAGCTACCGCCCCGGGTGACACCATGAGCTACCGCCCCGGGTGACACCATGAGCTACCGCCCCGGGTGACACCGACCCTAGTGACGCCTCTGGATGGTGGTTTAAATTGTTAGTAAAGCGTATATTGTACAGTAAAAGTTTACATTTAATAGGTTTTATGTCTTGATATTTATATATTTAATGATACTATCTGTTCTTGTAATTTCATGTTAACATATATTATTATGTTACATTGAAAGAAACATTTAAGCAACACAAAAATACTTATTAGTCTTATTGATGAGTACATTATAATTTTAACAACTCTTCTTTTGTAAAAAAAAATTACATTAAATAACTAATCTGTCCAATCCATTTTACTTCATCAAACGTATTGAATTTTATGTTATGCGTCAGTAATAGTTCTCTGTAGTGCGCAGTTGAATTTACTGGAAAAACTATTTTAATACATCATTCTGTAATAAAAAAGTGTTTTTATTTATTTATTTTCTTTTTTTTTAAATGTGTTATTTTTAAGCACATTCTTTGAAACTATATTTTATTACTATGTTTGAATAGCATCAAAAACGAAACAAAAAAATTATTATAGAAAGCTGCTAACTTTGTAGTTAATTTCAAAAGATTCTTAGCAAAATATTTTTAAAAAAATAATAATAAAATAATAGTAATAAACAAATATGAAGATTTATTATGTTATAAATGTGACATAATATTTTTTTCACTTTTATTGTTTGAGCTTTGGTATGTTTTATATTCCGGGTTACTTATTTGTAACTTCAAAGCTAACTGAAACCAAATATTGGATAAATGAGTTCGAAACTTTTTAAAAGTTTTCTTAGTAGAAGATAAAGGCCAAGTGAAGAGAGTGAAGAGGAAATTTAACATCCAGAATGGATAAAACGTGTAACAGACAATACCATTTGTCCTACTTGGAATATGGATTTATTGAGACAGTTAATATTGTAAAAGACAATACCGTTAGTTCTACTTGGAATATGGATTTATTGAGACAGTTAATCTTGTAACAGACAATACCATTGGTCCTACTTGGAATATGGATTTATTGAGAAAGTTAATCTTGTAACAGACAATACCATTGGTCCTATTTGGAATATGGATTTATTGAGACAGTTAATCTGGTAACAGACAATACCATTGGTTCTACTTGGAATATGGATTTATTGAGACAGTTAATTAAAGGAAAAAAAAACAACACCACTCAAGACGTTTGCCAACCTGTGTGACATATTCTTCCAGTTAAATGAATTCAATGTTTCCATATGAGAAGAATTTACACTTGTTTTCATATTGGAGGACAAAGTAGCTGCATATAATGTCTAAATGAATTTGGGGAAATTCGCGCAAACGTAATCATTTTGGATGTGTTTCATACATAATCGTGAATTCTAAGTGAGACTGAGCCTCAGTATTTATATCTTATATCTTAGATATACAGACGCTCCTTCTATGCAGAAGATAATTGCGTCCACAGACCATGAAAGATGATCTGTTTGCAAGTGATGCAGCGGTCACAGGCCAAGGCTATAGGGGTTCCACGCATTACCCCAGCCTCCCAACTATTGTCTAGTTAGGTACCCATTCGGAGCTGGGTGACTCGGGGACTTCTCAGGCCGCGAGAACAAAATCCTCACTTTCATGTGGATTCGAACCCGTGACCATCGGTATGACAGTACTCATTGTCCCAGTTGGTTCATTATCACCCTGAATTTGTTTCTAATAGAATTGTAGCGCTACTTCCCACCAACAAAACACTCAAGAAATTGTAGCGCTACTTCCCATCATCAAAACACTCAAGAAATTGTAACGCTACTTCCCACCATCAAAACACTCAAGAAATTGTAGCGCTACTTCCCACCATCAAAACACTCAAGAAATTGTAGTGCTACTTCCCACCAACAAAACACTCAAGAAATTGTAGCGCTACTTCCCACCATCAAAACACTTAAGAAATTGTAGCGCTACTTCCCACCATCAAAACACTCAAGAAATTGTAGCGCTACTTCCCACCATCAAAACACTCAAGAAATTGTAGCGCTGCATTCCACCAACATAACACTCAAGAAATTGTAGCGCTACTTCCCACCATCAAAACACTCAAGAAATTGTAGTGCTACTTCCCACCATAAAAACAATCAAGAAATTGTAGTGCTACTTCCCACCATCAAAACACTCAAGAAATTGTAGTGCTACTTCCCACCATCAAAACACTCAAGAAATTGTAGCGCTACTTCCCACCATCAAAACACTCAAGAAATTGTAGCGCTACTTCCCACTATCAAAACACTCAAGAAATTGTAGCGCTACTTCCCACCATCAAAACACTCAAGAAATTGTAGTGCTACTTCCCACCATCAAAACACTCAAGAAATTGTAGCGCTACAAAATACTCAAGAAATGGGAGAAAATGTTTCCTTACTCTGTTTATTAGAAAACTATACGAATCCATCATGACTGTTCAAATAAAGTGAGACTGCTCGAGATTTAAAATGACGGTGACTGTTATACAATGTTCGAGAAGACAAATCTTCCAATTTCCTGGTTATAAGTCGTGGATGAATGTCCTGTGATTGTAATTTAAATCAATAAATCCCTATTCCTATTTCCGACAATCATGTTTTTTTGCAGTGACTACCAGAAAAACAAAACTACGAAATAAAATGGACATAAGCAGCTTACTATTGGTGTCTTTATCTCCCTTACCCTCAGATAGAACACAGAAATAAAATGGACATAAGCAGCTCACTATTGGTGTGATTATCTCCCGTTACCCTCAGATAGAACACAGATTAAAAATGGACATAAGCAGCTCACTAATGGTGTCATTATCTCCCGTTACCCTCAGATAGAACACAAAAATAAAATGGACATAAGCAGCTCACTAATGGTGTCATTATCTCCCGTTACCCTCAGATAAGTTCTAAGTTCCTTCATTTTTCTTTTTTTTTTTTTTTTTNAGTCCTCTAAAAATACATGTTTTGTTGTTGCGTAAGTTGTATATGGAATGTGTTTTGGCATTGACTAAAACATGACGAAACAACGAAATAAAAATGACATAAGCTGCTCACTATTGGTGTCATTATCTCCCGTTACCCTCAGATAGAACACAGAAATAAAATGGACATAAGCAGCTCACTATTGGTGTCATTATCTCCCGTTTCCCTCAGAACACAGAAATAAAATGGACATAAGCAGCTCACTATTGGTGTCATTATCTCCCGTTACCCTCAGATAGAACACAGAAATAAAATGGACATAAGCAGCTCACTATTGGTGTCATTATCTCCCGTTACCCTCAGATAGAACACAAAAATAAAATGGACATAAGCAGCTCACTATTGGTGTCATTATCTCCCGTTACCCTCAAATAGAACACTTAAAAACAAGCTTAGTGTACCTATTGATTTCACATTCTATTCAATTAAAATATTAAATAATGTTTAATTCATTTTTTTCTGTAACTCTAGTTTATTTTGAAGGCATTTTTAAATACAATTAAAATAAAATTATAAAATTAAAACAATAAAAAATAAATGATAAACAATTAAATCAGATACAATTAAGCATTCTATAACTCAGCAACAATTAACTCAGCAACAATTGACACATCAGCAATTAACTCAACTACAATTTAAAAAAAAATTGGACTAAGATTTCACAATCAAGTTATATTGTACCCCTTATTATAGCGGGTCGAAATCAAGTGGCAAGCCACTTTGATAAAAAAAAGTTCGGCTTTTTTTAAGAGCTGAAGGTAAGAACCAGCGATATATTAATTAAATTGTTGAAAAACTTTTATTTTACAGATGTAAACATTTTATAGTATTCATAATTTGATATTAATACTATTTGATTATACAATTTCTTCTATAAATTTTATATGTACATATTTCATTATGTTACATTCAGAAAACATTTCAGCAATACAAAAATACTTATTTTATCTCATTTAAGTGTTCATAATAAGTTTGCTAACTTTTATTTCTTAAAAATGTTACATTTCATAATTAACGTACACATTCTATTTCATGAAAGGATAATTGTTCATGTCATAATCAGTAAAAATTTTTGTGCTGCGAATTTAACGGGAAATCCATTTTTAATGCACATTTAAAGTGTTATTACAATGTGTTTTATTAAAATGCTAAGTTCCTGTTCTTTTAAAAATGTGTTATTTATTAAGCAAAAACAATAAAAAATATACTTGCAGTGTATGTTTGCTAGTAAAATATTTAGAAAAAATATGTATAAATATTACATTCATAAAAAGACATAGGCTTGCCTAATGAACTTTTGAATGTTCGGGCACTGTGACCCTGATGATCTGAGCAGGTAGGAAGTAACGGATCAAACTGACATAAACAGGTAGGAAGTAACGGATCAAACTGACATAACCAGGCACTGGAAAAATTGAACATGTTGTTTAGCGGATATATCACTGTTACAGAGTATGACGTCATGCCACTCATTTATGAATGAAACGCATTGACATAATGTTTAAGATTACTAAAATGTCTCTTGCACACATGTCCATAAATTTTCAGTTTTTTACTATTGTCTGTTCAACATCCAATTCATTAAATTTTCACATCTTATTTGGTCCTTCACTTTTATGTTTTTTTTTAAAATATATTTTTCATTCTGTTTATTGTAGGTTTTTTTTTTTTTTTTTTTGTTTGTTTCTGATCCATGCACCATGACTTCTTTTATGTTGTAATTACAAATTCTTATTATAGATTTGAAAGATATTTAAAATGATTTACAAACTGGGTTTAGATGTACAAATACTCGTCGTCTTAAATTTAATCGTCGTATCGTGTCTTCATCTCTTCCTCCAGACATATTGACAACATAGCCAAGTTACATGAAGTTTTCTGTTTGTTTTTTGTTTTTGTTTTCTAGCACGGCGTCTTGTTTATGGTTTATTTGGGTCCATCCCTTTAATAGCCCCGTTATTGGATTTTATAACTGTCATATTGTCTGATTTATTTGGGTCCAACCCTTTAATAACTCTGTTCTTGGATTTCATAATTTTTATATTGTCTGTTTGAAAAAATGACTTTGGAATCTGCTAATTCAAAATCTTTTGTGTGTTTACATTATTTTTTGTTGCTAAATACGTACACATTTTATGTATAATTAATTATGTGTACCTAAACATAAATGATATTAAAATTGTATCTTTTAAATAAACCTAATATTTTATTTTAAATGAATATACACACAAAACTGAGATATAGCAATAATTAGATGGCATTAATAATGTATTCTAAAACTATATGATTAAAACAGTTCTATATTCTTATAGTATCTCATTTACAATGTAGACAACACTAGACATTTTATAAATTTATAGTTTCTTAAATGATATAATTACAAGATACAAAAAGACGCAAACAAAGAGTACACTCCCTTTTCATTCCATAACGGACTATGGGACAAATGAAGTTAACTTGACATGTTTCATTTAGCCACCACTTTCGAGCAAGGAATTGTGTGATTAGCAATATGTCCCAGGGCCTTGCCAGTGCCGAGGTTCGGACCCGTGATGCTCATTTTCGAAATAGATATAAATCGATATCTTAAGAAATGACTTTAATATTTCTTACAGAATATATAATGAATACAATATTTCTGGTTAGTCCAGGACTTTCGTTAAATAAACATTATTTGCATACACTATATACCATATAATATATGCCATCTGATAGACACAAATTAGTTTTTTTTACGCTACATACCACATAATATATGCCATCTGATAGACACACATTAGTTTCATACGCTAATACCATATAATATATGATATCTGATGGACACAAATTAGTTTTATACGCCACATACAACATAATACATACCCTCTGATGGACAAAAATTAGTTTTATACGCCACATACCACATAATACATGCCCTCTGATGGACACAAATTAGTTTCATAAGTCACACACAACGTAATACATGCCCTCTGATAGACACAAATTAGTTTCATACGCTACATACAACATAATACATGCCATCTGCTGGACACAAATTTCAAGTATCGGATGCCAACAACTCAACTAGGAGTCAGATAGAAGAGCCTGGTGAAAGGGGAAGGGGGTGAACACAGCAGGAGTCAACGCAAAGGTCCCTTGATGACAAACGGATGGCATACATAATTTTTTAGGTAATTTATTTACATTGCTTATTGACGAAAATGTATACGTTAAAATGACTTAACTTCCTTAAAGTTGTTATCTTCGTTTAGGTAATATTATTTCTGAACTAACATAAGACACTCGTTAAGACTGGCAGTACACGACTACACAAAGTTTTATGTAGAAGTCTGGTGTTGTATGATAGTAGTACAGGACTACACAAAGTTTCATGTAGAAGTCTGGTGTTGTATGATAGTAGTACAGGACCACACAAAGTATCATGTAGAAGTCTAGTGCTGTAAGATAGTAGTACAGGGCCACACAAAGTTTCATGTAGAAGTCTGATGTTGTAAGATAGTAGTACAGGACCACACAAAGTTTCATGTAGAAGTCTAGTGCTGTAAGATAGTAGTACAGGGCCACACAAAGTTTCATGTACAATTCTGGTGTTGTAAGATAGTAGTACAGGACCACACAAAGTTTCATGTAGAAGTCTAGTGCTGTAAGATAGTAGTACAGGACCACACAAAGTTTCATGTAGAAGTCTGGTGTTTTAAGATAGTAGCACAGGACCACACAAAGTTTCATGTACAAGTCTAGTGCTGTAAGATAGTAGTAAAACAAGGCCGATTCGTTTTATATATGAAACACACAAATCTTTAGGAAGGAAACAATTCAAAATAGTCCAAAGAAAGCAAATGTTCACATTTAATAACACTTAAGCTAAAGACAAACTCAACATTCATTAAAATGCTATTAACTTTAAAATATTGAAATAAGATTAAATAAACCAAATTATTTTAATACGAAATGTCAGGCGAGAAGGGGTGACCTCTACGTGGTTCGCCAGACGAGTAGGGTTGTGGAGCAGACCACGACCTGAAACCGACAAACCCCTGGCTTGGACAGCCGGAGACCGTTGTTAGGCGATAGATGCTAGTCATAATTATGATTAAGGTCGCTATACGGATCTTAGGCAAAGCATTTAGATGCAATGCCGTATGATGAAAACCAAAGTACCCGTTAAGGGTCGGGTTACTCCGAAGCGACCGTTTCGTCCCCCTCAATTAACTAGCAACGCTGTTGAGCGGTGCCGGTTTAGGGCCAGGAGCGCCAGTACGGAATAGCAAAAGGTACCGCTAGGAAACGCTATTGGTCGCCAGCTCTGAGGAAACCTTCCGGTGGGGGTTAAACCCTAGGTAGGTCAGTGATGATCCCCACGCTTTGCGGCGATCTAAACTATAAAGACTCGTAAGCTTTGTAGGGTGGCGCCAAAGTGATACTATGTTGATAGCGTCCCCGTAGGAAAAATTCCACACCTCCCTTGGGAGGAACACTTAAGTGGGTGGCGTTTTCGGCCCAGCGCCCTGAACGCCCAGGCGGCCGCTTGTAGCAGCGACCGCTCCGGGGGGGCTTCCCAGCCCTCGCACTCCTTAGGGGGCCAGAGGGCTGGGGGGTTTTCCGGGAAGCCCCATGAAGAGCGCAGGCTCGGGACTGCTGATTTCTTCCACATGTAGGATAATACGAAATGAAGACTATGGTAAATGAACAATTAGCAATCAAGGCTTAAGATTGTATCTTCAAAATTGTTGGATGACACAATCTATATACAAATATTTGTGGTACTACAGCAATACTTTGAACTGAATTGGTTTAGAAATTGTGTGTATATTCTGTTAGTGAGAAATAACACTGTATCTTTAAATATAATTTAATCGCAACTTCTGTTGCGCATTATTGCGTATTACCCGTAATATATTCACCATAGAGCAACGATACAAAGACATTCTAACATTATGTTGTTCATTAGAGAATGTAGGTTAGAAGGTTATACGTTTTATTTTTAGCGCATTTTCGAGATGTCGAAATCGCTATTGCACCCGTTTTGTCCGTCCGTCCGTCTGTCATCACCCTTGATCACAGCATCCATAAGTCCTAGACCCATGATGTATATATTTTTTTTGTATGTCCTGACCTGCCATTTGTGCATCAACACTCAGTTACTCGATCCGTTTAAAAACCCCGTTAAAACTATTCGAAAAATATTTCGAATCGAGAGGTAACACTAGCGCAGGGAACGGCCGCCATTGCCAGAAGTCGAATTTATAATTATTCAAGCATTGAAGAGTGGTGTGAAAGGGTGCAAAATAATTATTTTTTTTTTTTTAGTTGACGTCATTAGAATATGTATAAAAGTTTAGAGAGTTTTACGTCATCATTTGTGGTGACTTGTAGTTGGATTAAAGAGAAAATATTTTTTTTTAAATGTAAAGAAATGACTTTTAAATAAAAAATTGTCAGGTATATTCATTACACAAGAAAATTCATAAAAATATGTCTAAAATCTAAACACAATTACTGATAACTACATAATTCTGATATCTAACATAAGTACTGATACATAATACGAAAATGCGCTAACACGTCCTGAATTCCAATAGGTACCAGGCTTAACATGATTTTTTAAAGTAGTTTTCAATTTTATATACAATATCTTTAGACATTATTTTAAACTTGTGTTAGTTGAAAGTAATAAAATATGATATAATTATTTGGTAATATTAACTGTTGCTAACACAAATACGGTTTATGTGGTGGTGTTATTTAAACTATTATATTATTTATGCTTACGTAAACTGTAAAATTAACTTACTATGGTTAAACTATGTGTATGTTTAACAATTGACACAGTTGTAGTCGTATAGTAAAGAAAATTACATTCATGCCAGTGGCATGCCACTGAACTCGATCCCTATTTTTGGGGATAAAAATACGTTCAAATGTAATTATTTTGGTCCAAATTAGTTAACATTAGATACGAAAAATGATAATCTTGTCTCCCTTTTATGCTATATTTCAATTTATAATGATTGGTGTCTAATTTAGAAATACAAACAACATAATATAAATTGACTTAGTTGGACTTTGTCCAAACATTTGACATCTTTTAATCTCAAGAGAATTTTTTATAAAAGAATTTATAGCACATATTACAGCACATAGCGAAGAAGAACAAAGTTTGGTAAAGTAAACCTGCCACCGACTAGGATCATAAAGAACAAAGTTTGGTAAAGTGAACCTGCTACCGACTAGGATCATAAAGAACAAAGCTTGGTAAAGTAAACCTGCCACCGACTAGGATCATAAAGAACAAAGTTTGGTAAAGTGAACCTGCTACCGACTAGGATCATAAATATAGCCTTAGAAAAGTTAAAGACAAGAGACTATTCTTTTATAAAAGTGTTCGATGACATATAGGACAAAACTAGTTAATATTTTGTCAAAGGTTTTAGCATGGCCTTCATTTTGTATTAAGTTAAGTTGGTTTATATAATTACAATGTCATTTCAAGATTTTAAAGTTGATAGCATTTTAATAAGTGTTAATTGTGTCTTTAGCTTATATTTTAATAAATGTTTTAGAAGCATTGGGCTTTAACACTTATTTGTAATTAATCCGGCATCCGGCATCCTTCCGTCTCGCGAGACGATGGTGCATCACCGTTGGGTTGGGTTGCATTTCCTCGAGTGACTGTGCAGTCCTATCCTTGAGTGACAGTCTTTGCCACAGTTTTTACACACGAGTTCTGTGCTTCCAAATGTTTTGGCCTTTCTCCTAGCTCTTCTGTCTGCATCCTCCTCCATTCTTCGCTCCTCGGCTACTATGACGCCCTCTTTGACAACTGTGCGCCACGTAGATCGGTCTTCTGCCTTACACTCCCAGTCACTTGTATGTATTTTGGCTGCTTTCATGTCCCTTTGACAGACATCTTTAAATCGCAAGCGTGGGCGACCTGTTTTCCTCTTTCCTGAAGCAAGTTCACCATATAGGAGGTCCTTCGGGATGCGGCCGGGGCTCATTCTTTTGACATGTCCTAGCCACCTCAGGCGTCTTTCACTAAGAATTGAGAACATGCTTTGGGTATTGGCACGCGTTAGTACCTCACTATTAGGCACTTTTTCTTGCCATTTAATACCAAGGATGCGGCGCAAGCATCTCAAATGGAAGCTGTTAAGCTTACGCTCTTGTGATGTATAAGTGGTCCATGTCTCGCTCCCATATAGTAGTGTACTGATGACACAGGCTCGATAGACGCACAGTTTGGTTTTCTCCGTTAGCTTGGTGTTTTGCCAGACCCGCTTATTTAGTTTAGCCATTGTTGCGGCTGCCTTGCCAATTCTGCTGTTTATTTCTTCTTCAATGGACAGTGTATTGGAGACCTTGGATCCCAAGTAGGTGAAGCTGTCCACAACCTCCAAGTTTTCATTATCGATATTTATGGTAGGAGGAGGTCGAGTGTCTTGGGCCATGATGTTTGTCTTTTTCAAGCTGATTTGCAGACCAAATTCTTTGCAGGCATTGGAGAAGCTTGACACGAGTTGTTGCAAACCAGATTCTGTATGTGCTGTTAGTGCCGCATCATCCGCAAATAGTAGCTCTCGAATTAGGACATCCGTCGTTTTGGTCTTGGCTCGGAGGCGGGCAGTGTTGAAAAGTCCTCCATCAGCTCTGGTATGTAACCAGATTCCCTCACTGCTATCCTTGAATGCGTATCGAAGAAGTACAGAGAAGAATATTGCGAAGAGTGTTGGTGCGAGTACACAACCTTGTTTAACTCCGCTGCTGACAGGGAAGGCCTCTGACTTAGCTCCATCGAACTGTACTGTGCCAAGCATATTTTCATGGAACTGTCTGATGATGGCAAGTAGGTGAGGGGGACATCCAATTTTTGCCAGTATTTGGAATAGCCCGTTGCGACTGACTAAGTCGAAGGCTTTTGTAAGGTCCACAAATGCAATGTATAGTGGCATCTGCTGCTCTCTGCATTTTTCCTGGAGCTGTCGTATGGAGAACACCATGTCTATGGTAGACCGACCGGACCGGAAACCACACTGAGATTCTGGATAGACGCGGGATGCTAGGCTTTGTAAACGTTTTAGTATAACGCGGGCAAAGGTCTTTCCTACAATACTAAGGAGTGAAATGCCGCGATAATTATTGCAATCACTCCTATCACCTTTGTTTTTATATAGTGTCACTATATTTGCATCCTTTAGGTCTTGGGGGATGTAGCCCTGTTCCCAGCAGAGGGACAGAATCTCGTGCAATGGTTGGAGTAAAGCTGTCTTGCCACTCTTTAGAACCTCTGGTGGTATTCCATCATTCCCAGGCGCTTTTCCACAAGCTAGACTGTCAATTGCTTTGCTCAGCTCTTCCTGTGTGGGCACGACATCAAGTTCTTCCATGAGTGGCATATCTGGGATGTCATCTAGAGCGGTGCTGGAGACTGTGGTAACTGTTGAATACAATTCCAGATAATGCTCAACCCACCGTTTTAGCTGTGCTGCCTGGTCTTGAATAATTTCTCCATTTTTGGACTTTAGGGGAGCAGCTTTTGACGTCAAGGGGCCCGTTGCCTTTTTGATGTTTTCGTACATGACTTTTGCATTGCCCATGTCTGCAGCTGATTGTATACTGGAACAGAGCTTAAGCCAGTAGGTATTGACACATTTACGTGCAACCTTTTGGGCAAGTGACTTAGCTGTTTTTAAAGCATGCAAATTGTCAGGTGTAGGCTTTTCCTTGTAAGCCATAAGAGCTTTCCTTTTTGCTTCAGTGACGGGTTTCATCTCGTCCCAATGTTCATCAAACCAGTCCGTGTTTTTGTGAGATTTTTTGCCAAAGGCTTGTATTGCGGATGTATAGATTGTGTCTCTCAGTTGCGTCCATTTGGAGTCAATGGTGACGCATGGGGACATCTTTGAGAGACTTTCCTTCACCTTGTCTTTGAACAGCTGCGCTATCGCAGGGTCTTTCATGCAGGAGGTATTGATGCGTGGACTTCCCTTTTTCTTTGTGTGGTACGAGTTTTTCCTCATTATTCGTACTTTGCTGGCGACAAGGGAATGATCCGTGTCACAGTCGGCACTGTGATAGCTGCGAGTGAGTAGGACGCTAGCTAGTTGTGCACGCCTGGTGATAATGAGGTCCAGCTGGTGCCATTGGTGGGATCGAGGGTGTCTCCAAGATACTTGATGTATATCCTTGCACTTGAAGAAAGTGTTGGTCACACACAAGCCTCGTGAGCAGCACAATTCCAGAAGCCTTTGTCCATTTTCATTTAACTTTCCTCTTCCAAATAGTCCAAGGCAGGTGGGCCAGGCTTCGTGGTCGCTCCCCACTCTAGCATTGAAATCTCCTAGGAGATAGATTGCCTCGTCTTTGTGGATGCCGGCTATTGCCTGGTCTAACGCTCCATAGAACTGGTCCTTCTCTTCCGGAGTTGAATAGAGTGTTGGGGCATACACACTAAGAATGTTTGCTGGGCCCGCAGTTGTTCTGAGTCTTAGAGTGAGGATCCTCTCCGTGCCTGATGACGGTGGTTCAATGGATGGTAGAAGAGTGTTTTTAACAGCGAAACCCACACCATGCTGTCTAGGTTCGTCTTTCGGTCTGCCTTGCCAGAAGAAGGTGTAATTGGCCTCTTTGAGTGAACCGTTGTCTGGGAGCCTGGTCTCCTGAAGGCATGCTATGTCAATCTTTAGCCTTTTAAGTTCTCTATCGATTATTCCTGTCTTCCGTGTGTCGTTTATGGACTGCAGATCATCAGTGATGCCGGGACACATAGTCCTCACGTTCCAGCTAGCGATTCGAAGAGCTGGGGTCTTCTTTTTCTTTTTTGTATTTCTTGGTGCAGGGCTTAGTGGCCCACTTGTTGAGTGGTACTCTAATCTCCACGCACCCAGTGGAGAAGGCAGGCCATGACGGGATAGCACCTATTTGACTGGGGGCTGCCCAGTTTGAGGCGGGCGGTAGCTGTCCAGTGAGACATTGGTAGTCTCTCCCACCGTCGGAAGCAGCCCCTGGCGCCTAGCTCTACGTCAATTGAGCTTTGGCTTATAACCGGTAACTGCTGCTTCCCGTGTTTTGTCGACACCTTGCGGCGACGCTGGAGTGTCCTCTCCAGAGGTGATGCAAGCCTGGGCGGGTATTATGGAGAATTAGCTGCTGCCCATACAGCATATCCCCCCTCTCCACGTCAATGGTGTAACCAAGGGAACGACTTGCGTCGATGCAGCTTGGCTGCCATTGGCGTCGCAGGAGCTGCCGGTATGTACATAAGTCTTATGTATAGACCGCCTGTAGGTGCTCCAATTCCTGATTTTCTTTCAGGGTTTACTCCCTTAGCCTTTCCCGCAAGGCAGGTATAGCCGCAAGGCAGCGGAGGATTTGTATTCGGAGTTTCCTTCTCCTAGATGAACTACCAGCCAAGGTTTTAACGAGCATCATCTACCCGTAGGGGTGCCAGAACCGGGGTTTGAACCCGTGACCGATTTTTATTTTTATTTTAGAATTGTTTTTGTACCGCAGCGCACTAACACTTTGACCACCGCGCCCCC
>MUZC01000484.1:168169-188914 GCA_002072015.1 Radix auricularia
CGACTCGATAGAACTCTCTTAAGAAACGAAATTACAGAAAGTAAAAACTCTTCAGTACGTGAAAGAAGATGGCGGCCGTTTCCCTCGCTAGTGTTATCGCTCGAGTCGCGAAGTTTTTTGAAGGTTTTTAAGAGTTTTTTTTAAGATGCCACTTTCTATACTTTATTATAAAAATAATGGTAATAAACTACAGGTACAAATAGTATTAAGCTCAAGACAGTCTTGTGGATAAATAAAATAACCATTCTTATCCTAAAAGATCCTAAAGTCAGTATGACAATAATAATATAAACACATTTTCAGCAATTTTTTTAATTTCATAACCAGTTGATCGCAATACGTGAAATCCTTACAGGACTGAGGCAAAAGTTTCACAAAAACCTTATGGAGCTTTAAACGTTAAAGCAACCATTGAAAAATCAAAGCCAAATTTTAAACCATTAGTATTATGTTGCAACATTTATAACTAACGTAGTAATATTTTAGTCACGTTCCGGCTAATGAAGCGATGCGTGCCTGCTAATGAAGCGATGCGTGCCGGCTAATGAAGTGATGCGTGCCGGCTAATAAAGTGATACGTGCCGGCTAATGAAGTGATGCGTGCCAGCTAATGAAGTGATGCGTGCCGGCTAATGAAGTGATACGTGCCGGCTAATGAAGTGATGCGTGCCGGCTAATGAAGTGATACGTGCCGGCTAATGAAGTGATGCGTGCATATTCTGTCACGCGTACCATTTGTCCACCTAAACTGATCTAGAACTTACTTTTAAATAATCTAAAATTATATGTACAACTAGACTATATGACAAACTATTTTTGGTGTGATTTAAATATCTAAACTTTTCTTGAAATAATACGTATATTAATGCTGCGGAAATAAACGATTAATTAGTCGATTAATTATTAATTATTTTAATCCTTTTAAATTAATTTAATGAATTAAATTCAATGAAAATTTTAGAAAAATATTTTAAATGTCTTTTACAAATTTGTTTATATTTCAAGTGTTTCTCTGACATACGTTTCTCTCATATTATTATTCATTTTTTGCGCATACATAATTAAAAAGTTAATTATTTTTTATCTCTTGCATACCAGATCAGATTAGCTGTGTTATGTCACAACATTTTGGTGCCATGAAATTACTGCGTGTTAAAATATTTTGGTAATTAATAAATCGTGACTTCACGGGATATATGTATGCGTTATAAAAATAAAATTCATGAAAATTAATCGATTAATTGATTACCTTTTGTCCTAATAATTAACACTATCAAAATAGAATCATCACCAGCTCTAAATATTTAGTTACAGAGATTAGAATTGACATAAAGCAAACATTATCTTTAACACATATCTATATATGAAAAATTCCCATTTAGCACAAAAAGAAATATATGATAATGCTCAAATAGATATAGTTTTCCTTTAATAAAGTTGTCTGATACTGAAATGATTTGATGGTGATACGGAAATCAATGTGTGGCATTAATTTAAAAGGGAAGTAATTGCACTAATGAGAACAAATAACTTTAGACCTTGTGGAGAGCATTGATACTGAGGTAAATACAATAACCAGATTAAATGTCTAATTTCTTCTGTCAATTAATTGGCAGTTATGTATTTAAATTATATGTGATATAAAACAGTAAATGTTGTCTAATGTCTGCTGTCAAATAATCGATAGTTGTGTATTTACATTATATGTGATATCATACAGTAAATGTTGTCATATGTCTTCTGTTTATCAACTAATAAGTATTTATATCATATGTCATATTACACAGTAAATGTTGTTTAATGTCTTTTGTCAAACAATCCACAGTTATGTAATTAAATTATGTGTTCTCTTAAAATAAATTTTTTCTAATGTCTTCTGTCAAACTATCGATAGTTATGTATTTATACTACATGTGGTCTCATACAGTAAATGTTGTCTAATGTCTTCTGTCAAACTACCGATAGTTATGTATCTATATTATATGATATTTATGATATTTATTTGTTTTCTCAAAGATGTGACGTAACGATTTCAGCAAAATAAAGTAAGGTTGATACAAGTATATAGAATATCAACTACACAGTTACAAACAACAGTCAGGATGTTACTAGTAAACAGAATGTCATCTACACAATTACAAACAACAGTTAGGTTGATGCAAGTAAACATAGTTACAAACATCAGTCAGGTTGCTACGAGTAAACAGAATGTCACCTACACAGTTACAAACAACAGTCAGGTTGTTACAAGTAAACAGAATGTCACCTACACAGTTACAAACATCAGTCAGGTTGTTACGAGTAAACAGAATGTCACCTACACAGTTACAAACAACAGTCAGGTTGCTACGAGTAAACAGAATGTCCACTACAAAATAAAAGCATTTTGTAAAAACACTCAAATAACATTTTATATTTTCTTATTCAGTTGGTAGAGGATCAAAACAGTCTTTTATGTTTATTGAAAATTATTCCTAGAAATATATCATTAAAAAATCCTTATTTTGGGACGAAAGCTAAATAGGCCAAACAGACTTAGAAAGTTGTGTCCCATTATGTGTATGAAGATAAATAGGGCACACAGATTTAGAGAGTTTTGTCACATTATTTCTATGAAGATAAGTCGTTCAAACAATTATTTAAGTAATACATAAACACTTATTATTCTCATTAGTTTTGAAAATTTTGAGCTTACAAAGATGTCTGTGTAAAAGAGAGATATTTAAAATTATTTATGCTACTAGTCTTGTCCATCAAATATATTTTTTATGTAATAAGTCAGTAGATCTAATTGTTTTTCTTGTTGCCGAGTTTACGGGAAATCCAATTTGTATACAAATATTCATAGTTCAACAGCAATATTTTAAACTAAATGTGTGTAGAAATTGTGACTGCAATTCGTCAGGGAGAAAAAATACATTAGCTTAAAATTGAATTTTATCGCACCTTCTGATGCGCATTTTTGTGTATTGCTCCTAATCCCTGCACCAAAAAGCTCCAATTCAAAATATGTTTATACTATGTTGCTTTTGAGAAAATTAGAGTTAGAAAGTAAGAATTTTATTTTTTTTAAGTAATTTTAATTTTATCTAAAATGCTGTGAGACATTAATATAAATTTGTGTTAGTTTATTTTGTAATTAAATTTAAATGTAGTTTACACCAAACAAATTTAAATAAATTACACAATTTAACTATTACATTTTTTATACATACGTAAACTTTAAAATTAACATAAAGAGGTTAGCTTATATGTGTAATTAACTTTATCAACGCATTCACTTTCCGCTTGCATTTTTTTAGCAGGCATATATTATTTAAGTGGCATGCCACTGAACTCGATCCATTTAATTAGGGATAAATTACTTAAACATGCAATATATATTTGACCCATGTGGTTAACACTAAATCCGAAAAACCAAAACCTTGTCTCTATTTTATGCTTTGTTTCAATTTATAATGATCAACATTATTGGAAACTAATAAAAAAAATATTATCAACATAATTTAATTTGACTTAGTTCCTAAGTTAATCATAATAAAAATATTAGATGATTAGTTTTTTAAAACAAACAATTGATCAAAATGTATCACAAAATCTGACATATTTTAATCTAACGCGGAAGTTTTATAAATGAATTCATAGTACCAGCACTTAGCGATAAAGAACATAGTTTGGTAAAGTAAACTAGTTACTGACTACGAACATAAAAATCTCTGAAGACAAGTAAAAGAGAAGCGATTATTCTATTTCAATATTGTTGGATGAGATGTGGCATAAAACTAATTAAATTCATGTAAAATGTTTTTGGGATGTAGGCCATGTGGGGCCCGTGTTGCTACCTAAAAAATGTACCAGTTCCTGGGGTAATGGCTAAATTAATGCTGCTGGTAAAAAAAAAAGTAAGATTGATTAAAGAAATACAATTTTAGTGGCGTGCTGGCTAATGAAGCGATGCTGTCAGTTAAACTATAAGACAACCTTTACTGATCTATAACGTACATTTAAAAAATATTGATTAAGGAAATACTACTTTAGTGGCGTGCCGTCTAATAGATGTGTAGCTTACTACTATATTTTTTTAAAATGAGAAGATTACTACTAGATGTTTGTTCAGAGTGATAGTTTAGTGCTAGAAGTTTTTAAGATGGGATAGTCTACTACTAGATTTTTTTAGGTAGATAGTTTATTAATAAATGTTTGTTTTGTTTGTAAGCCTACTACTAAATGTTTGTTTAGATGGGTAGCTTACTACTAAATGTTTGTTTAGATGGGTAGCTTGCTACTAAATGTTTGTTTAGATGGGTAGCTTACTCCTAAATGTTTGTTCTTGTCTTTGGGATTTCTTATTATTGTGACATAGCGTTCACGATTTTTTTACAATACAACTGCCTTCTAAATAAACATTTTAATATGTGGAATGATCATGACCTAAAATTGTTATAATGGGGTTTATACTTTTCTTTCTGAAAATGTGAAAACCTTTAATAAAGTTTTATAATATGTTAATAATGAACACATTTTTCCATGTTTTAATAATCACCGTCAATTTCTGTGAAGGAAGTATATCCCATAAACGATTTTCCTTGGGGTCCTTAAAATTTTATTTTGAACTTACTAGGGGCTTGGTAGACCTGGTGGGTGCCCTACTTCCTTCAAGGTCAGCATAGGAGTTTGTTAATTGTATACATCAATAATATTTTATGTTTCGATCACAGGCTTCATGCGAGCACACAATTATGTTAGCATATAATAACATTAAAGACGATTCTAGATCGTTGAACAAAAAAGGTGAAAAACGTCAACATCCGTAATTTGAACAAATTTTTTTAAAAGTTTAATTGAAGCCCTTTACGATATTTGAACAATTTTTTAAAAGTTCAAGTGCAGCCCTTTAAAATAATTTGAACTTTAAAAAAACACACCGGTTAAGACTATATCGTGCTTTCTACCAAAACCTTTAACAGATACATTTTTTAAACAGCTTACACAATACTTCAGTGTTTATCAACATTTATTTCAATAGGTTTCTTTTCAACTTTGACTCTTCTGAGAATGCACACATTTTGAGAGATCTCTTTCTTTATGACGGGACTTGTTTCTGTGGACTTAACTTTCAAAAATGTGTCATTTTTTCTAGTCTTTCTGAGCTGACTTTCTATGAGCGTGTATTAAATGTATCTTTAAAACAAAAATAATTTTAAAAATTATCGTCTCTCTATGAAATTTGGTTATTTTTGCAATAT
Source organism: Radix auricularia (assembly GCA_002072015.1). NCBI lineage: Eukaryota > Metazoa > Mollusca > Gastropoda > Lymnaeidae > Radix > Radix auricularia. Next base: position 173,416 of record MUZC01000484.1, read on the forward strand.
TTTACGATAAATTATCAGAATACATGTAATAAAAAAAAGAAACAAGTTCATATCGGTTTCCACGAGAAATAGAGAGAAATATGTTTAGACTTATAGATAAAATGAATAAGGCACAGAGATAAAGCGAGACATGTATAGACATTTAAATAAAAAAAATAAGTCACAGAGATGGAGTGAGACATGTATTAACTTATAAATAAAGAGAATAAGACACAGAGATGGAGTGAGACATGTATTAACTTATAAATAAAGAGAATAAGTCACAGAGATGGAGTGAGACATGTATAGACATATAAATAAAGAGAATAAGACACAGAAATAGAGTGAGACATGTATAGACATGTAAATAAAGAGAATAAGTCACATAAATAGAGAGAGACATGTAAAGACATTTAAATAAAGAGAATAAGACACAGAAATAGAGTGAGACGTGTATACACATATAAATAAAGAAAATAAGTCACAGAAATTGGGAGAAAAACACAAACAGGATAAGAGGATGCAGGAAGAAATAATCAACAACTTACAGCTTAAAGAGAGTTGATTCAGGATTTATGATTCAATGACGGAATTAGGGAAAATAATCAAGAATTTAAATAATTCAAATTTTAATAGCCTGATTTCACTCATGTTTTATATGTAAAATTTATGTTATAGAGCATTTAAGCTGTCCCATTTAAATCAATTTATCTCCAAATTTATTGATCTTATTGTACTATGACTTCAGTTCAACTTTTAAATGAATAAGAAATATATTTTTACAACTGAGGGTTTGCATATCTATAAACACCATCATAATTCATCTCAAAGTTTATCTATTTCATACTACTTCTTATCAGATAAACAGGCAGCTTTCAGAGAATACAGATGCATAGAAGATCAAATAGCTTACATAGCCCAAAAATAGAAGATCAAATAGCTTACATAGCCCTAGAAATAGAAGATCAAATAGCTTACATAGCCTAAGAAATAGAAGATCAAATAGCTTACATAGCCCAAGAAATAGAAGATGGCATTTAGGAAAAGAAATCAAATACCGTCGTCTGGGTTGACCTAGAAAAAGCATTTGAAAAGGTCTGAAAAGGAGGTCTAATTCTAAAGCTACAAAATACTCAGGTATCACATCAAATGTTAAACTGGATGACAGAATACCTAACAAATCTCAAAGCTCTTGTCAAGATGCAAGGAAAAAGAAGCAACACATCTACGACACAACATGTAGTTCCCCGGGGTGGTGTTCTGTCACCCACACTGTTTCTATTCCATCAGCGATTTGTAAAGTTTAGTCAAATATAGAAATAACTTGATACAGTTTTATGAAGTGAAATACAATTATGTATCTGTAAATGACGTAATTTAATTTATGTCCATATTTGTGCCCCCCCCCACTTTTCTAGTCACACTAATCACAACATTATAAAACCTCTCCAATATGACGTAACAAAGCTTTGAAACCTAAAATCAGTCCTTTCTATTTCCAAAAAAACGTTATTCAAATATCTATTTGAAATTAATATATGAGTTAACTCTAAATATGCAATCTATTTCTTATCGTAACTAGGGCAGTCAACATAATGGTTTATATGTGACGTCAAACTACCTTAAGACCCTCCTCATCAACCATCGAACATTCTCACAAATGTTTAACCCCGACATTTATAGAGGGCTCCTTTCATCATGCTTAGCGATAATTAAAGTACATTGGAAATAAAAGTCAAAGATAATCTAATACAAACCTCGTACATAAAGATAAAAAAAGCTTTTTAGAATTTCTTAAAACAGAACAAGAGTTAGAGATATATATATTTTTTTATTAAGGCAATAAAACAAGACAATGGTAAGTCATGTAAAAGTTTGACAATAAAACAAGACAATTGTAAGTCATGTAAAAGTTTTACAATAAAACAAGACAATTGTAAGTCATGTAAAAGTTTTACAATAAAACAAGACAATTGTTAGTCATGTAAAAGTTTGACAATAAAACAAGACAATTGTAAGTCATGTAAAAGTTTTACAATAAAACAGGACAATTGTAAGTCATGTAAAAGTTTTACAATAAAACAAGACAATTGTAAGTCATCTAAAAGTTTTACAATAAAACAAGACAATTGTAAGTCATGTAAAAGTTTTACAATAAAACAAGACAATTGTAAGTCATGTAAAAGTTTGACAATAAAACAAGACAATTATAAGTCATGTAAAAGTTTTACAATAAAACAAGACAATTGTAAGTCATGTAAAAGTTTTACAATAAAACAAGACAATTGTAAGTCATGTAAAAGTTTTACAATAAAACAAGACAATTGTAAGTAGTGTAAAAGTTTTACAATAAAACAAGACAATTGTAAGTAGTGTAAAAGTTTTACAATTTGACCTAATCGTATAATAGCTGGAGCTCGTTAAAATAAACAAATCTTTTCATATGACATCAATAATGCGGAGATAAATCCAGGTCTATGTAAGATTGGCACGGAAACGTATGACTTTAGTTACTTTTAAACACATTGCATTGATTAACTAATTCAGATAGTTCAAATTTAGCGTTAATATACTGATCAATCTGTTCTTTCTAAAGAATCATGTAGCAATATACGATTTGGTTATCAAACCTACAATTTAAACAACACACTGTTCTAAGGTCTTTGTTCTAAAGTTAGTGAAAATGAAAATACATATACTTGGTCATTTAGAAATTTTGTTTTGTTACGTTCTGTCAGGCCCACACATTCCCTCTTTACATGCTATTATTCATCACTAATCTATAAGCCTGATGGTACCCTCACTCATACCCTGTTTACATAATATTATTATAACTAGTCTATAAGCCTGATGGTACTCTCACTCATACCCTGTTTACATAATATTATTATAACTAATCTATAAGTCTGATGGTACTCTCACTCATACCCTGTTTACATAATATTATTCATCACTAATCTATAAGCCTGATGGTACCCTCACTCATACCCTGTTTACATAATATTATTATAACTAATCTATAAACCTGATGGTACTCTCACTTCTACCATGTTTACATAATACTATTATAACTAATCTATAAGCCTGATGGCACTCTCACTCATACACTGTTTACATAATATTATTCATCACTAATCTATAAGCCTGATGGCACTCTCACTCATACCCTGTTTACATAATATTAGTCATCACTAATCTATAAGCCTGATGGTACTCTCACGCATACCCTGTTTACATAATATTATTATAACTAATCTATAAGCCTGATGGTACCTTACTCATACCCTGTTTACATAATATTATTCATCACTAATCTATAAGCCTGATGGCACTTTCACTCATACCCTGTTTACATAATATTATTATAACTCTTCTATTTTTACATGGTTAGCTATTCCAAAATTAAATATAAACTTAAAAAATGACGCCATAAAATACTAAATGACGGAGAAACACACCAGACATATTTAAAACTGCTGTGTACTTTTGTATTATTTTAAAATAAATCTTTAAAATTTAAATATTTTAGACACCACCTGATGCACACCTTGTTATTTAAATATAAGCTCAGACAATGTCGTCATAGCGATGCTGGCACAATGAGTAAGTGAGTGGCGTGTGTTGTTATATGATTTATTTTCTTGTTGGATGAAATGATGTAAGTTTTAAAAAAATAATTGATAATAAACGGTGTTTTCAAAAACTTTCTTTAATGTTATTTATGAACATTATTTTTGACGATTTCATTGACGTGATTTATTGAGATGAAGAGCGTGACCTCTTATCGCTATAATCTCGTGATGGCATTCAAGTAGCGGAAGCCATCCACACAGCTAGGAGTGAGAAAAAGAAAAGCCAGGAGAAAGGGAAAGGGGGGAAGAGGGCGAGCAGAAGCCATGTATATATATTGACAATATTTATTGACGTGAATTTGGTACTTGATTTATGGACGTGATTTATTGACGTGATTTGTTGACGTGATTTATTGACGTGAACTAAGTACTTGATTTGTTGACGTGATTTATTTACCTAAATTATATTTTAGTATAATTTATCTTTCCTAGAATATGTATCTTAGTTTAGATCATATTTTTTGTGATCTGACATGAGCCACTCTTTAAGACTGTCAGTACACGACCACACAAAGTGTCATGTAAAACTTTGGTGTTTGGGAAGATAATAGAAAAACAAGGCCGATTAACTTTCTATATTTAATTTTTTTTTACCACAACATTCTATGGGTAGGAAGAAATCAATTTATATTGCCCCAAGATAGTATATTATCATGTTAATTAATTAAACTAACCAAAACTTACAAATATCTTAAAATAGTTATTATATTACTTTTAAATTAGGTCCCATGACTTCTTTCATTAAAGTTTAATGTTCTCGTTTATTAAAACTTAAGCTCAAGTAAGTATAAAAAGTTATTAACATTTAGCTCAAGTTAGAATAAACATTACAACTTAATCTCAAGTCCGAATTAACATTTATTAAAATTTAAACTCAGTCAGGATAAACACTTATTAAAATAGTATCAACTTTAAAAAGATTAAATAAGAATGATAAACGCCATAACCAGCATATTTTAATAAGAAATAAAGACCATAGTAAAAGTACAATTAGCTATTGTTGCTTACGATTGTTAGCTTCAAATTGTTTGATGGCATAAGTTGTTTACAAATAATTAATGAACTACAGCAATAATTTTATCCTAATTTTTTTAGCAATTGTGTCTACATTTTGTCATTGAGAAGGAACACTTTATTTTAAAATAGAATTTAATTGCAACTTCGGATGCGCATTATTGTTTATAGCCCATAAACTCTGCTCCACAAAGCTCCGATAAAATACATGTTAATATGGAGTTGTTCTTTAGAGGATTTAGGTTAAAAGTCTATAATTTTAAATTTATCAAAGTAATTATTATTTTTTATACATTACCGTGAAACATTATTAATATCTTTTGTTCATTTAATTTTTTTTAAATATATATTTTATAGTAGTTTAAGCTAATGTTCACAAAAATAAAATGTAAATAAACAATTGATTAGAACTATTACATTATTTAAATTAACATAAGCTATGAAATTAACTTATTAAGGTTATCCTATATGTATGTTTAACAATATCAATACAAAGGGAAATATCTCTGGTTTTAATACATTCAAGTAAGTGGCATGCCACTGAACTCGACCCCTATATTATTAGGGATACAAAGACATTCAAATGTAATGCTTTTTGCCCCAATCAATTAACATTAGAACCGAAAAACCCCAATCGTGTCTCTAGTTTCTGTTATTTATCAATTTATAATGATCCATACGATTGAAAACTAACGAAGAAATAAAATCTACATAATTTTAATTGATTTAGTTAAAATAACAATAGCATTAATTTTTGAAATTAAATTATCTTTGGTCTCATACCGTGAATGTTGTCTTATGTCTTCTTCTGTTAAACAATTGATATTTATGTATTTAAATTATATATGTGTTATCATACATCAAATGTTGTCAATTGTCTTCTGTGAAACAATTGATAGTTATGTAATTAAATTATATATGTGTTATCATACATCAAATGATGTCAATTGTCTTCTGTTAAACAATCGATAGTTATGTATTTAAATTATAATTTTCTGAATATATCTAGGAACTTTTACTATTATCAAGAGAATACTTTAAATTACAATTATGAAAATTATTATAAAGGGCTTTGGATAAGCTTTTATTTTTTTATTTAATAATCTGCCATCTTTATATACTTTATTCTTAAGCGAACATGCTCAAATGAGCATAACGAATGATCCCCACTGAGGTCTAAATATCAAATTGGGTGTTCAAACGAGCATAACGCATGATCCCCTATGGGGTCTAAATATCAAAGTTGGTGTTCAAATGAGCATAACAAATGATCCCCACTTTTTGTTTAAATATCAAAGTGGGTGTTTAAATGAGCATAACGAAATATCCCCGCTGGTGTGAAAATATAAATGTGGGTGTTCAAATGAGCATAACGAATGATCCACGCTGGAGTCAAAATATCACAGAGGGCAAGCGTATTAGGATGACATGTAAAAAGCATGTGGGGGGGGGGAGGGACAGCACCAATGATTTTTGTGTTCACTTGCGTTGTTCTATCTCAAAATAACATATTATTCGTTGTGGAATGGTTGTCATGTCTTGGGTTCAAGCATCAGAGGGAACAATTAAAATAAAATAAAGTTTTATTTCTGTCTGTTCTTTTCCCTTTTTTTTTTTTTGTATTTGCGCAAATGACTAACCCCAGTGTCCGCAAATCACAGTATATGGTTGGCAAGGGATGGTAGTAAAGTGTTAAGGGCAGGTAACAAAAACAAATCACAGTATATGGTTGGCAAGGGATAGTATTAAAGTGTTAAGGGCAGGCAACACCAACAAATCACAGTATATGGTTGGCAAGGGATGAATATAAAGTGTTAAGGGCAGGCAACACCAACAAATCACAGTATATGTTTGGCAAAGGATGGTAGTAAAGGGTACAGGGCAGGTAACAACAACCGCTGTGTAGACCTACGTCTCCACGTTCACTCAATTGTTTCCTTACTTCGTGCTTCTGTTTGTGTCTGTTCTCTCAGCCCCATTCGCATTTTTTCAGTATGTATTATGAGCATATCTGCGGCGTATGCTACGCCGTGAGTCGTATCTTCTATTTTTTATTATCAATATTCTAACATATCGTAAATACTAATGCCTGAAAAACTATACTGAATCTAATATTTAATGTTGTTATAAATGAATTTTAAAGAAATTCTGCTATTATCTAAAAATGTATGTTAAAATTTTAAAAATTAAAAAAAAAAGAACATAAAAAAATTTTTAAAAAAAAAACATCTGTGTTCTTGACAATTTAGTTTTTTATCACGGGCGTTTTTGTAATGTCTAAGCTTATACATTTTTGATAGTTATAGCATTAAAAACTAGCAGCTACAACAAAGTAAAAATCTAATTATACTATTACAAATTTTAAATTACTTTAGCTATAACAAATAGAACATGTTGAACTAAGATTTATCTAGTTAATTTTTTGTATCCCTTTTTACAGGGAGCGAGGTCAAGTGGCATGTCACTTTGATCAAATGGTTGGCTCTTTAAGGTTAACCCTGAAAAAAAATTGTGCAGCGTCATACAATTGTTACAAAAGGCATTTACTAAAGGGAATCTCAACACTCCATAGTTTTCATGTTATTATATTAAGACTATTTGATGATAGCTGTTCTTGAAAATGTGTGTTTGCATATTTTATTCTAATTTACATTTTAAAAAACGTTTAATATAATGGTGTTCTAGTTTTTTTCCTTCATAATGTGTCATATCCCGCCTTAAGCAACACACAAATACTAACTAATCTCATAAATTACACGTTTACATGTACATCTAGATTCAAAAATAAAAATATTCCCAACTTATTTAGCACATATAGTGTGTTATTCTAACATGTCGGCTTACGGGAAATCCCGTTTTAATGTACATTTAATTTATTACTACAATGTTCTGTAATAAAACGTTATGTCATTTTATCTGAATTAGATTCTAGACTAGATTCTATATATTTTTAGCCAAGTATTTGAAAATATACTTGCATTGAATTGTTATATTTGAATAGAATACATAACTAAAGACAATATGTTCCATAGAATGTTGTTAAATTCGTAATTATTTTATAAAGATTATTAAATTAAATGACAAGCATAGGTTAAAAAAAAAAATAAAAATAAAAAAAAATTAAAATTAAAAAAAATTAAAATCCTCAGTTATAATTAAAACATGAGATAAAACACATAAATATAAATTTATTTTACATGTTTATGTTTGTGTATTGTGTTTGTGTAAGTGTGTGTGTGTGTGTGTGTGTGTGTGTGTAAAACAGTATGTGGACATCGTCATAATTTTATTTTGATATATTATCATTGCAAATGTTCGTTAATATGTACGCATTCTTTGTTAAAGTTTATGTTTTTGTGAAATTTGTTAACTTATTATATAAATTCATATACATTTTCAGCTAACATTGAAAACATATATTTTGTAATCTTGTGCTCATATTTTTATAAGGATGAGAATTAAAAAATTATTTTATGAAACTCTTTTTGTCCACATCTAAATACTTTAAAGAAATTAAACTTCATAAATATATTTTTTAAAATATAATACGCTGCTTATGTACATAAATTTCTTGCTCACCACGAAAACTTACAGATATCTCCGGTGCTGTGTGGTTAAACAATTCACAAAGTATTTTTTTATCAAAAGCTGACGTTGGGCAAACTTTGATTTCAAGGATGCAAGGTTTAAGACAATTTGTTATTCAATTGGACAGTAACGATTAAAAGCTTACGTCCATTATGTGTGGACAGATGAAGTTAAGGAATAATTTTTGTTTCGAATAACTTTTTTCTTGGCTGGACAAATAGTGTTGAAGTTTTTACTTTTCATGTTAACTAACTATATGGTAGCCAATAGTATCGATGTGTCGGTGTTTGCACGGATGGTGTTAACTAGCTATATGGTAGCCAATAGTATCAGCGTGTCGATGTTTGCACGGATGGTGTTAACTAGCTATGTGGTAGCCAATAGTATCGCTGTGTCGGTGTTTGCACGGATGGTGTTAACTAGCTATATGGTAGCCAATAGTATCTGCGTGTCGTTGTTTGCACGGATGGTGTTAACTAGCTATATGGTAGCCAATAGTATCTCTGTGTCGGTGTTGGCACGGATGGTGTTAACTAGCTATATGATAGCCAATAGTATCGGCATGTCGGTGTTTGCACGGATGGTGTTAACTAGCTATATGGTAGCCAATAGTATCTCTGTGTCGGTGTTGGCACGGATGGTGTTAACTAGCTATATGGTAGCTAATAGTATCGCCGTGTCAGTGTTTGCACGGATGGTATTGCAGCAATGACTTGAAAACGAACATCCTGGTTGGAACGCCTGCAGGCTTATTTACAAACTGTCACATTTACCTAATGTAATATTCAGAGAGGTAGTCTGGCGAGTAAAAGAATTATTTAAGACTGAATATATGTTTATGATGAGTATAGACATGTTGATAATTTAATCAAAGCTCGTCCAATCAATTCATCTCTACAAAAAAGCATTGAATCACGCTCAGTGACAACGTGTGTACTGTTACAAATAGGCTAGATCTTTGGGAAACAAAATTTGACATGTTTGATCAATGATACGCCTTCCTCTCTCCCCTCCTACCCCCCTTAAAAAATCCAAATTAAATGTTCGGTAAAATTCTTTGATTTTTTGACAAAAGTGCAATAAAAAAATCTAAAAATCACATAGCTGACATGAATAGTTTTGTCACGGCGCAGGTCAAAAGTCGCACAAAAATATAGAGCTTAACTAGAGTAAATGACGCCAAATGACATGCGTAAATTTTTATTTATTTTTCATTCAATCTAGGACATCTTGCAATGTGGTTGCATGTGACAGAAGTGCAATAGAAAAATCTAAAATTCACATAGCTGACATGCAAAGCTTTGTCATGGCGCATGGTCAAAAGTCGCAAACAAAATAGAGAGCTTATATAGAGAAAATGACGCCAAATGACATGCCTAAATTTTCATTTATTTTTCATTCAATCCAGGACATCTTGCAATGTGGTTGCATGTGACAGAAGTGCAATAGAAAAATCTAAAATTCACATAGCTGACATGCAAAGCTTTGTCATGGCGCATGGTCAAAAGTCGCACACAAAATAGAGAGCTTATATAGAGAAAATGACGCCAAATGACATGCCTATTTTTTTTTTCATTTAATCCAGGACATCTTGCAATCTCGTTGCATCTGACAGAAGTGCAATAGAAAGACCTAAAAATCACATAGCTAACATGCATAGTTTTGTCACGGCTCAAGGTCAAAGGTCGCACAAAAATAGATAGCTCATATTGAGAAAATGACGCAAAATGACATGCGTAATTTTTGTTTTTTATTTTTCATTCAATCCATGACATCTTGCAACCTCGTTGCATGTGACAGAAGTACAATAGAAAAATCTAAAAATCACATAGCTGACATGCATAGTTTTGTCACAGCGCAAGGTCAAATGTCGCACAAAAATATAGAGCTTAAAAGACATCTACATATAAAAAGTAAGCATTTAATACAGATATAAAGCTCCTGTAATAAAATTTTCTGATGTTGATATGATTGGAGGGTGTCACAGAGATCAATGTGTGGCAATAATTTCAAAGGGAAGTAATTTCACAACAAAGCGCTAATACTTTTAGACAATGGCTGATAGCATAGATACTGAGGTATATTTACAAAATAACCAGATTCAATACGTTTTATATTATTAACTATAAAAATGTCATATGCCTTATGAATTGATTTTTTTGCTGAATTTGAAAAAATTCATGAAGGTAACAAATTAAAATTTATAAAAAGAAACGCATAATGTCACGTTTTTCTTGTGAACAAAACTTCAGTTTTGGTGATAGTCACTAGTTATATCTTTAAATCTTTTAAATTGCAAAGCAGAGATGAAGACTTGATGGCTCACGCTAAACACTTAACACTCATTCATTCAATCATATCTAAAGAATTGAAAAGTTTCTTTACTTTGATATTCCCGACTAGGCGTGTAATCATTTGTGTGTGGACAAACTCATATCCAAAACAAAGTTGAATACTTACTAATATAAGAAAAGCTTATTAAATAACTAAGAAATGAGGAATTTAAACCAATTTTTCAAGAAGGATCTAAGATACTTTGATAACAATTTCATATATTAACTTTAGGGTTATTGTTTAGAAGGTGAATGCTGAGATCATATAAAAACCACCCTGGTAAGCCCTGAGGATCACCCACAAAACAAGTCTAGAGATGGTCATTCTCGATTCCGGATAGATCATCTACACCCAGCGGTGTACATACCCGTACCCGGCAGATGCCGATCATCTACACCAAGTGGTGTACATACCCGTACCCGGCTGATGCCGATCCGCCATTCCCAGGTGAGGGTCGAAGCCGATTAGCCACGAGTCCACTCGTGCTACCAATTCAGACTTTGTCTCCAACACTCGTAACAAAACTTGAAGATCGACATATGNAGCTGATGCCGATCATCTACACCCAGCGGTGTACATACCCGTACCCGGCTGATGCCGATCATCTACACCCAGCGGTGTACATACCCGTACCCGGCTGATGCCGATCATCTACACCCAGCGGTGTACATACCCGTACCCGGCTGATGCCGATCATCTACACCCAGCGGTGTACATACCCGTACCCGGCTGATGCCGATCATCTACACCCAGCGGTGTACATACCCGTACCCGGCTGATGCCGATCATCTACACCCAGCGGTGTACATACCCGTACCCGGCTGATGCCGATCATCTACACCCAGCGGTTTACATACCCGTACCCGGCTGATGCCGATCATCTACACCCAGCGGTGTACATACCCGTACCCGGCTGATGCCGATCATCTACACCCAGCGGTGTACATACCCGTACCCGGCTGATGCCGATCATCTTCACCCAGCGGTGTACATACCCGTACCCGGCTGATGCCGATCATCTACACCCAGCGGTGTACATACCCGTACCCGGCTGATGCCGATCCGCCATTCCCAGGTGAGGGTCGAAGCCGATTAGCCACGAGCCCACTCCTTGTTTTCAGAAGTCTTTTATAAACATAAGTGAATATTCATTCTCTTTAAGAGACCTATCTTGTGTGTCCAGTGAAGTCCAGCAGGAAGTTTTTTACACCGTAACTCAACAGGAGATCAGCCTGTTCCAAGGATCAGCACCACAGAGTCGTCTGCACTTACTCAACAGTGGAGTCAGCCTGCTCCAAAGGACCAGCACCACAGAGTTATCTGCAATCACTCAATAGTGGAGTCAGCCTGACCCGCGGTTCAGCACCACCGAGTACGGATCAGTACTACTCCTAAAGGACATCAGCTGAAGTATCAACTATAGCGCCTCGCAAGGACACGGGGATTTAATATTTTAGTACCATACAATTGATCGTTAGTTATAAGGGCAGAAGCCTAATGATGATGTCATTGTTATAGAGAATTGATAAAAGTTTTATTTAGCACTTAATCATGGGAGACTGGGATTAGTTTAAAATTCATTGTATAGAATTAGAGTAAGTCTTGAATAAGACAGTTAACTTTAATATATATCAATTAATGATTATTTCTCAATACAATATATAGTGTAAATAAACTTATATTTCGTTTAACTTTACACTATCCTTGTTTGTTATCATCAATTGTGAGATCACTAAAGTTGTATCCTTGTAGTCGAGAAGGTATTTATTATAATCATTTTAGATTATCCCTAAACCACGAACCAAAGTACAGGAAACACATCTTTATCGCTACAGCATGCCACTTTGATTAAATAGTTTGTCTAAAGCATTTGGCCGCTATTTTAGTCTTTCATTAAATTGTTTGGAAGTCGTATATATTAAAGTCAATGAATACATATCATAGTCTCCATGTTTCGATATTTAAACAATTAATGATGCAAATTTGTTCTTCGAATTTAATATTATCCAGTCAAATTCTGTGATACATTTAAGCAACACAATAACACTAAATAGTCAAACTTAATCGTAAATTGTAAGTTTTATTTTCTGAAAATGATTAAGCGAATGTGCCGATAAATATTGGTACTGGGTGGACCATTACACACTTTTATTTGTTATCTTATGCTATAGGTCAACGTCAGTAAAGGTTTTTTGTGGTGCGCAGTTTACAGGAAATCCAATGTTAATGCTAATAAAATATTTGATTAAAATGTCCTCTAATAAAAAAAGATATTTCTATTTTTTAAATTTGTTATATGATTCTTAAACATGTACTAACGATGACAGTTGCATTACATTGCTATATTTGCATAGTCTATTTAACGAAACAAAATTGTAATGTACAAAGCCTCTAAATTCGTAATTATTTTTAAAAAGATTCTTATGATACATTCAACAGAAAAACTCAAAGAAACACATTTAATCGTCAATACAAAATAAAACTTTGCATATAACAAATGAAAAAATCCTGGTCCCTATTGGAATTCAGGACGTTTTAGCGCATTTTCGTATTATGTATCAGTACTCATGATATATATCAGCATTATGTAGTTATCAGTAATTTTGTTTAGATTTTAGACATATTTTTAGGAACTTTCTTCTGTAATGAATATACCTGACATTTTTAAAATTTAAAAGTAATTTCTTTACATTTAAAAAAAAAAAATTTCTCTTTAATCTAACTACAAGTCACCACAAATGATGACCTAAAAATCTCTAAACTTTTACACATATTCTAATGACGTCAACTAAATTTTAAAAAATTCTTTTGCACGCGTTCGCACCACTCTTCAATGCTTGAAGAACTATGTATTCGACTTCCGGCAATGGCGGCTGTTCCATGCGCTAGTGTTACCTCTCGATTCGAAATATTTTTTGGTAGTTTTAACGGGGTTTTTTAACTGATCGAGTAATTGAGTGTTGATGCACAAATGGCAGGTCAGGACATACAAAAAACATATATACCTCATGGGTCTAGGACTTATGGATGCTGAGATTAAAGGTGACGACAGACAGACAAAACGGGTGCAATAGCGAATTCGACATCTCGAAAATGCGCTAAAAATAATATTTTCACATAAACATAACTAGACGTCTTTTGGGTGGAATATTTTAGTACCAGCAGTCTGTTGAGATTGTTAGTTCAGTACTAGATGTTTATATAGATGTGTAGTTTAGTACTAGATGTCTATATAGATGGGTAGTTTAGTACTAGATGTCTATATAGATGAGTAGTTTAGTACTAGATGTCTATATAGATGAGTAGTTTAGTACTAGATGTCTATATAGATTGGCAGTTTAGTACAATCTGTCTGTTGAGATTGGTAGTTCAGTACTAGTTGTCTATATAGATGGGTAGTTTAGTACTAGATGTCTATATAGATGGGTAGTTTAGTACTAGATGTCTATATAGATGAGTAGTTTAGTACTAGATGTCTATATAGATTGGCAGTTTAGTACAAGCTGTCTGTTGAGATTGTTAGTTTAGTACTAGATGTCTATATAGATGTGTAGTTCAGTACTAGATGTCTATATAGATGAGCAGTTTAGTACTAGATGTCTCTTAGATGGGTAGTTTAGTACCAGCTGGCTGTTGAGATTGTTAGTTTAGTACTAGATGTCTATATAGATGGGTAGTTTAGTACTAGATGTCTATATAGATGGGTAGTATTTGGGTAGTTTAGTACTAGATGTCTATAAAGATGGGTAGTTTAGTACTAGATGTCTATATAGATGGGTAGTTTAGTACTAGATGTCTATATAGATGGGTAGTTTAGTACCAGCTGTATGTTTAGATTATTAGTTTAGTACTAGATGTCTACATCGATGGTTAGTTTAGTACTAGATGTCTATATAGATAGGAAGTTTAGTATTAGATGTCTACTTAGAATGGCAATTTAGTACTAGATGTCTATATAGATGGATAGTTTAGTACTAGATTTCTATATAGATGGGCAGTTAAGTACTAGATGTCTATAAAGATGATTAGTTTTATTACGAGATGTCTATATAGATTGGTAGTTTAGTATACGACGTCTATATAGATGGATAGATTAGTTATAGATGTCTATATATGTGGGTAGTTAAGTACTATATGTCTATTTAGATAGTTATTTTAGGGCAAGATGTCTATATACAAGGGTAGTGTACTACTAGATGTCTATATAGATGGGTAGTGAAGAACTAGATGTTTGTATCGATGGGTAGTTAAGTTCTTGATGTCTATATAGATTTGTAGTTTAGTACTAGATGTCTATATAGATGGGTAGTTTATAACTAGATGACTATATAGATGGGTAGTTTAGTTCTAGATGTGTATATAGATGGGTAGTTTAGTGCTAGATGTCTATATAGATTGGTAGTTTAGTTCTAGATGTCTATACAGATGGGAAGGTTAGAACTAGTTGCCTATATAGATGGGACGTTTAGTACTAGATGTCTATACAGATGGGTAGGCTAGTACTAGTTGCCTATATAGAAGGGGAGTTTTGTAGTAGATATCTATACAGATGGGTAGTTTAGTACTAGATGTCTATATAGATGGTTAGTTTAGTACTAGATGTCTATATAGTTATTTAGTGTCTGATTTATAGACATTATACGTCAGTTAAAATGTCAACGGCAATATTTGTGAACTTAATCTTTGAAGTAATTGTGTCTATAATTTGAAAGTGAGGAAGAACACTTTATCTTGTGATATAATTTAATTGCAACATCTGATGCGCATTATTGTGTATTGTCTGTAATCGCTGCACCAAAATGCTCCTTTACAAATATATGTTATCATTGTGTTGTTGTTGTGTAAAGTTTGAATAGAATGCACGCAACTTAATCTTTTTAATGCAATTTTAAATGTTGTACACATTACTATACTGTTTGACATTTGTATAAACTTGTGTTAGTTTTTTTTTT
>MUZC01000484.1:188939-202917 GCA_002072015.1 Radix auricularia
AATACACATTTTTTTAGTGATTTAAAAGGAAGTTCAAACAAAGAGAATTTAAATAAAATTAACTTATTAACCATTTTCATTATTTATACTAACGTAGACTTTAAAATTAACTTGCAATGATTAATCTAATTGTGTATGTGTGTTACCGACATTTATCTTCCTTGGATTACTGATTGTCTCCAAACACAGTTATGTCAGTGGCGTGCCACTGAATTCGATCCCTATAATTAGGGATACAATAACATTCAAATATCATGATTTTCGTCCCAAATAGTTAACACTAGTTTCGAAAAAAGCATAATCTTGTCTCTATTTTATACTGTTTCTCACTTTAACTGTTACATTTATTGATACGAACGTAAATTTTAAAATTATATCTTAGCGTAAATCTTTAATAAATATCTGTTTTTTGAAATGCATACATTTGATTGCCTGATTTATAAGTATATATATGTGGCATACATTTACGCCATATAATTAGTGATACAATAACGTTCAACTGCTATGATTTTAGTCCCAACCAGTGGTCTGTGTAGTCATATCATAAAGTGAGAGTTTTTATAGTAGATGTGCAGACCTATCATTACCTGACAGTTTTTATAGTAGCTGTGCAGTCCTATCATTAAGTGACCGTTTTTATAGTAGCTGTGAAGTCATATCATTGAGTGACAGTTTTAATAATAGCTATGCAGTCATATCATTAAATGACAGTTTTTATAGTAGCTGTACAGTCCTATCATTAAGTGCAAGTTTTTATAGTAGCTGTGTAATTCTATCATTGAGTGACAGTTCTTATAGTGAAGTGCCGTCATATCTTTAAGTGACAGTTTTTTATAGTAGCTGTGCAGTCCTATCATTAAGTGACAGTTTTTTATAGTAGCTGTGCAGTCCTATCATTAAGTGACAGTTTTTATAGTAGCTGTGCAGTCCTATCATTTCCTGACAGTTTTTATAGTAGCTGTACAGTCCTATCATTACCTGACAGTTTTTATAGTAGTTGTGCAGTCCTATCATAGAGCGACAGTTTTTATAGTAGCTGTGAAGTCATATCATTGAGTGACAGTTCTTATAGTGAAGGGCCGTCATATCATTAAGTGAAAGTTTTTTATAGTAGCTGTGCAGTCCTATCATTAAGTGACAGTTTTTTATAGTAGCTGTGCAGTCCTATCATTAAGTGACAGTTTTTTATAGTAGCTGTGAAGTCATATCATTAAGTGACAGTTTTTTATAGTAGCTGTGCAATACTATGCTTGAGGGAGATGATTTACCACATGTTTTACCCCCGAGTTCTGTGCTTCCTTTTTTTTCATTTTCCCTAGCTCTTCTGTATGTTACCTCAACAAATTTTTTTCTCTTCTGCTACTCTTAAACCCATTTTTACAACTATGCGCCACTCGTATCGGTCTTGTGCCTTACTCTCCTAGTCGTTTTTGCTGCACTGGCTTCTTTCATGTCCATTTGGCAGACATCTTTACATCACAGACCCGGCCAACCTGTCTTACTCTCCTAGTCGTTTGTGCTGCACTGGCTTCTTTCATGTCCATTTGGCAGACATCTTTACATCACAGACCCGGCCAACCTGCCTTACTCTCCTAGTCGTTTGTGCTGCACTGGCTTCTTTCATGTCCCTTTGGCAGACATCTTTACATCACAGACCCGGCCGATGGATCTGATAAGCATTAACAAGTTACAAAATAATAATACACGTGGCCATATCAGGATAAAGATCCTTTATACCTTAAATATTTATAACATTAATTTATATACATAAGACTAAAGGAATTCAATTTCATAAACAGTTGATGCTTTTCTATAAGAGTTTGGGACCCACTGAATCATCATAGCGCTGGCCTTGTATAATTCTTTTAGTTAACTCAGTAAACCAAGTTTTTCTGTGGCTCTAAGAGTTTGTGATCCACTGAATCATCATGGCGCCATATTTATAGAAGTCCTTTAGTTAACTCAGTAAACCAAGTTTTTCTGTGGCTGTAAGAGTTTGGGACCCACTGAATCATCATGGCGCTGGCCTTATATAAGTCCTTTAGTTAACTCAGTAATCCAAGTTTTTCTGTGGCTGTCGTCCTGTAATGGCGACTGGTCAACAGATGAGGTACGGAAAAGGATTTAAAACATACAGAGAAACAAAATCAATGTTAAAATAATACAATAGTTAAACAGCTGGAAATATTTTTTGTCAAACTATGTAAAATTATCACTACTAATATTGAGTTTAAAAACATTAATGTTATTAATATTCTATCCCTCAAAAACACCTGGTATTTTATTGTAAATGAATTTATACACTAATCTTAATATAGCACACAAAAAAAATCAGTTGCATTATTACTTCGTCTAAAACTATGTGGATAGAAATATCATTTAAATACTCATATCACACCTCTTTTACAACGTAGACAACACCACACATGTTATCGTTTCTGAATTGATATAACGTAGACAAAACTACACATGTTATCGTTTTTTTAATTTGTATAATATAGATAGCACTCAAAATGCTATGGTTTTTTAATTGATATAATGTACACTTCACTACACATGTTATCGTTTCTTAATCGATATAATGTAGACCACACTACACATGTTATCGTTTCTTAATTGATATACTGTAGACAACACTACACATGTTATCGTTTCTTTTAAATTGGTATAATATAGACAGCGCTCAAAATGCTATTGTTTTTTAATTGATATAATGTACACAACACTACACATGTTATCGTTTCTAATCGATATAATGTAGACCACACTACACATGTTATTGTTTCTTATTTTATATAATGTAGACATCACTACACATGTTTTCTTAATTGATATAATGTGGACAAAACTACACATGTTATGTTTTCTTAATTGATATAATGTAGACAACACTACACATGTTATGTTTTCTTAATTGATATAATGTAGACAACACTACACATGTTATTGTTTCTTAATTGATGTAAACAAGATACAAAAGGACGTAAACAAAGAGTACACTCCCTTTTCAGTCCATGACGGACTATGGGGCAAGTGAAGTAGAGTTGACAAGTTTCATTTAGCCACCACTAACGAGCAAGGAATTGAGTGACTAGCAAAATGTCCTAGGGCCATGCCAGTGGTGAGGTTCGGACCCGTGATTGTTTTTTCGGAATATAATTAAATCGGCATCTTTACAAATGAAATTTTATATTTGGTACAGAATAGATAATGAACACAAAATTTCTAAATAGTCTAAGAATTTCATTAAATTAACATTGGTTTCAGACCCAACATACCACATAATACATGCCCCCCCCTACCATTTTAAGAAATATCAAGGGTAATTTGGGTTTGAAGAAATATTTTTTTAAAACGTGTGTGATCTCCAATGTTATGAATAGTTGCTATTAGAAAAAGTCTTACATGACGATAAATTTTTTCTTGAAACAAGTGTTTTCCAAGAGACATACTAACATCATAAAAAAGTTTGTGTTATATTAAGAAAAAAAAATATGATTCTATCACATATGTTTTTTTTATGGGTGTAATTATAATAATAGTTGATTCCAGTTTACATTTTCCCTAAATATGTGTTATCATTCCGCTAGTTTATAATTTATTTCTAATATATTTTTTAAATTATCCGAAGCCAAAATTATATATACATGAAGCCGTGGTGGTTGACTACAGACAACAAACTTTCTGGTCGGTGGAGTGAATGAAATTTCCTAAAACATTAGATTAAATAAAGGAATAGGCCAAGGTCTTGGACTCTAAATACAGCTTGTTGTAAATATTATTATCTTTACGTTAGTGTTTTGGACTTATGTTTTCTACTTATGTTTTACTAGCAAATTACGACGTTAGTGCATCGATAACAATGAGGTTAATAGTATTTTAAAATGTTGGAATTTACATTTGTTTCAAGTTATGGGTGTTCTATATTACAATTTATAATATTGACATAATCATTGACGTCACCGATTGCCGTGAGGAACGTGACTTCTAAAGGAAAAACATGTAGAAGTCTAGTGTTGTAAGATAGAAGTAAGACAAGGCCTGTTAAATTTATTTATTTGAACATTTTTTTTTTAAAATCCCATAAAAATTTATGTAGTAAGAAATCAATGCAAAAAAAAAGTCCCAAGAAAGTATATTTCGTGACAATTAGTTAGCATCTTATATGATTAAAGTTGATAAACTTACACAAACTTATATATTAACAATAGTTACATAATACTTTTTAATAACATCAAATGACTTCTTTCATTAAAGCCAGAACAAATACTTATTAAAGTACTATCAGCTTTAAAAATTTGAAATAAGAATGATAATTCCTAGGACCAATATATTTTAATACGAAATGAAGACCATGGTAAATAAACAGATACCAATCAAGGCTTTATATTATAATCTTCAACATTGTTCGATGACGCAATTTGTATGCACGTGTCATTACACTACAGCAATATTTTAAATTATATTGGTGTAGAAATTGTGTCTATATTTTGTCATTTAGAAAGAATACTATCTTTAAAATACTATTTCATTACAACTTTTAATGCGCATTATTGTGTATTGCCAGTAATCTGTGCACCAAAACGCTCCGATAGAAATATATGGTAACATTGTGTTGTCCTTTAGAGAATGTAGGTTAGAAGTTTTGAATTTAATTTCTTTAAATCTAATTTTTAAATTTGATATATAATACCGTGAGACATTATTATAAACTTGTGTAATTTTAAATTAAAAAAAAACAAAACACTTTTTATTGGTAATTTAAATTGAAGTTCAAACACATAAATAAATAATAGATAAGGCTAATTATTTATTACATTATTTATACTTTCGTAACCTTTAAAATTAACTTATTAAGATTAATATATATGGATGTCAATCTATTTCCAAGCAGCTCTGACAACGCTACGTTTTTCAACATAGATCTAGGTTTTTTGGACCTCGTCTAGGTTTCTAGGTTTTTTATTTAAAAAATAGTCATAATCTAGGTTTTTTTTAAATTGTTTTTTTTATAGTAAATATTCGATGTGAAAGTAACAAATTAATTAAATATATGCAATTAAATTTCTAAATAATTCAATTTTTCGAAAATAAAAATAAGCATTATGTAGTTACAGTATTTTTAACCTCTCTATGATGTTCCTTCTATACTAGATCTATGGCTCTATGCTATTAAATTCGAAAGCTGGCGCCATCTGTCTAAAAAATTCTGAAACAAGATAAAACTACATAGATGAGCAAAAATATTCAATTTCATTAGACTTTAACAGCTCTAAAAATATCTTCTGTCCGCGATGAGAGAATATTCTCTCAAGTATATGCGATATTGAGTATAGTAAAGGCTAAAGATAATACAAGACTCAGATTGAAATAAATATAAAAACACCTTCTTTTTCCGTATGCATCAATAAAAACAAATTCTAGTTCTTTCCGTCCTTGATTCGGATATGGAAATCAAATGAGGAAACCCAACATCTAAAACTCAAATAAAATTCCAAGACGAGACTTAAACAATTGGTACAAGTAGGATAATCTTCTGTAGATAAAAGGAGCGTCTGTAATATATAAAATAAGAATTATTTTTAAAAATACGCTGATAATATTGACAAAGGATTTATAAAGATGATAAAATGAGTGATAAAAAAATTAAGATGTTAGTATATTTTACAAATAGTTATGTAGAATATATTAATAAATGCCAAGCCGTTTTGGAGGAAAATGGGGGAAGGGGGTCACACTTTTGTGAGATGTGTGACAAGAAGGCGGGGGAGGGAGCTGTTTATGAACTGTGACGTCACTTCAAAAACGCACAACTTTAAATGAAAGCTCCGCTTAAAATACTTAAATATTTGATTCCTAACTATTTAGTGACGTTGTAAATGGCTTCACACGCTTTACTCTATTAGATTGCAGCCTTACACTCACACTAACTACATACTTGAATAATTCTTGAAAAAATTATTTGAAACTTGGGGTAAGCTCAATTGGAAATAAGATTGGGGGGGGGCGGGGAGCTTTGTGACGTCATATTTTGTTTATTTTTAGCACGTCTAGGTTTTTTTCTCGTTTTTTCTTATTGATCTAGGTTTATTTTGACGTTTGGGCTAGGCTTTTCTTAAAATTGTCGCTGGCAGCACTGTTTCCAAGTAGTAGTCATCAAGCTTTGATGCTGATATATACATAAGTGGCATGCTACTGAATTCGATCCCTAAAATTAGGGATATAATAACATTCAAATACAATTATTTTCGTCCAAACTATTTAAAACTACATTTGAAAAAGATATAATCTTGTCAGTATTTTATTCCATTTTATAGGGCTGGGGAAATTATCAACTAATTTCTCGATTAATCGGTTAATTTTTTTATCGATTAATTTAATTTTAATTCATAAAATAGCGATTAAAATTGTTTATAATTTCTTAATAAATATTTAAGTGTTACAATTTAATAATTGTTTTTTTTACGTACAAACTTATCCATTTAAAAAAAAAGACTTCAAATGTGTAAACTTTTAAATAACCTGTTTTATAAGGACAATGATATTTTTTTAAAAAATACAATGTTTTTAATTAATTAATAATAACAAAATTAAAAATCATTATATTTAACTACTAATATTAACATATATTTCCTAAAAAATTCCATTTTTTAAAATAAATTAAATTAAAAACCGGTACTCAAGTTATGGACACTCAAAAAATGTGAAGAAAAACAACATATTGAAAAAAGTGATTTTGAGGTCTTTGAAAAAAATCATAACTTTTGAACCAATTGTGATAAAAAGATTATCTTTATGTTTTTGTTAATCATCAAACAATTTCTATATAGCTGTATTACTTTAACATTTTAAAATTAATTTGAACTTTTCATCTAAATTCCTAAACTTTAATAAGTTATTTTATTTATTTTTATTGCTATGTTTTAAAAATAACTCAATAAAATAAAATCCATTGCCTTTTTTTATTACTTCTTTAGAAATTTTAAGTTCATTGACGTAATACATCTTTATTTTTGGCTTTAACAAAATTATCGATTAATTAATCGGTATTTTTTTTCAAAAGGTAACTATTAAATTATATTTAATCTATAACAGCCCTACTATTTTATAATGATCAATACGGTTGGTAACTAATGTAGATATAAAATCAACATAATTTATATTGAATTTGTTACTAACAAAATCATTGAAAAAATCGTTGACGAGTATCCTTCTTTTTTAAAAAAATGATAAAAAATGTTTACCCACCATTTGACATCTTTTAATCTCAAGCAAAATTTTTATAAAAAAATTCATAGTACCAGCATTTTGATAAAGAACGCAGTTTGGTAAAGTAAACTAGTTACCGACTACGATCATAAAAATCTCTGAAAACAAGTAAAAGACAAGCGACTATTTTATTCTAATATTTTTTGATGACATGTGGCATAAAACTACCTGAATTCATGTCAAAATTTTATATTTTTTATAGACCATATGGTTATTCGGGTCGTTACCATATGTAAAATAAAGCTAACTGAATTCATGTCAATGTTTTTGGTATTAAACCATATGGTGCCTCGTGTCGGTACAACATCAAAACAGGCAAAAAACTCACTGGTTTCTAAGCAATTGATAAATTTCTGTAGGTCAAACATACTGAAAAGATTGAGAAGCCCTGGTCTATAAAATGTATTTATATTTAATATAATGATTTGTTAAAATTATTGATTTAGGAAGTAATATTTTAGTCGCGAGCGCGCTAATGAAGCGATGTGTGCCGGCTAATGAAGCGATGTGTGCCGGCTAATGAAGCGATGTGTGCCGGCTAATGAAACGATGTGTGCCGGCTAATGAAGCAATATGTGCCAACGATGTCATGTGTGCCATATGTCCATCTAAACTGACATAGTACGTACTTTTAAAAAATCTTGAAATTATACCTTATATTATATTATCTTATATGTTACAGACGCTCCTTCTGTACAGAAGATTATTGCGTCCTACGTATTTCTATGGTTTGTGTTTAGTCCTGTATTCTTCCTAGAGTTTTAAAAGATGATAAAGTGTTGGCTTTCCTGGTTTCTTCAGGCAACCCATTCCACGCCCGAATACCGGACGGAAAGAAAGAAAACTTGTATGTGTGTGTTCTTGCATATGGAATAAGAAAGGTGTTTTTAACTTTATGCCTATTTTAGGGTTGTATTAGGTTATCTTTGTGTTGTATTTCTAAATTAGAATTAATTGCCTTATGTATAATTATTAATTGACTCTTGGTTCTTCTAGTGTTTCAAGGTTTAATGATTTAACTAATGGTGTTACTCTTGTCAGTTTTGAATATTCTCCAGTAATGAATCTGGCAGCTCTTTTTTGTATTTGTTCTAACTTATCAACTTATATGAACAATCAGTTAAGCGTAGCTTTAAATGCTTAACTAATTTGTGATGTGATGTAAATATTTTTCCCGTTCTTGATAACAATTGTAAAATGCAGAGACGGAACTTAACGATTAATAAATCGATTTATTTTTAACCGTTTTAATTCAATATAATAATGTACGCTGGAGGAAAAGTTAAGAAAATTGTTCTATTCTCTTTTCCCAATGTGTTAATAATTTTTTTTTTCTGCCATACTTTTCCCTCATACGATTATTATTTATTATAGTAGTGTACGTAAACAATATGATTATTTTTCCTTACTTCTTGCATAGCAGAACAGATTAGCTGTGTTATTTCACAAACTTTTTGGATTATGTAAGTACTGAGACTAAACATATTTTGGTAAATAATTGATCGTCATTTAACGTATTTATTTATGCTTATAAATTATTAATTCTTGGAAATTATTCGATTAATTAATAAAATGTATCATATTAATAGAAAAAAATAATCAGCACCATATATTTATATTTTTTTTACTAAAAATATAATCATTTGCAATTAATATCCTTAACAGATCCTATTTAGCAGGAAAGTAAAGTTCTAATACAGTTAAATAGATATCATTTTACTTTATTAAAATTGTCAGACTGTCAGACTTTGAAATAATTTGATTATGTAACGGAGATCAAAGTGTGGCAATATTTTAACAGTTAAAGTATAACACACATGAGAGCAAATATCTTTAGACTTTGGGGAGAGCATGGATACTGAGGTAAACAAAATAAGAAGCTTTAATGAGATGTTACATAATTAACTAAAAATGTGGCATATTCCTTTATGACTTTTATTTTGCCGAATTAGACAAAACTCATTTGAAAATGAAGGTAACCAATTACAATTAATAAAGCATAAAAGCATAATGTCTGCGATTGTTGCTTAACTTTTGTTTAATGAGTAAAATGATCTATTTAGAAATATTTCGACATTTCAAAGCAGAGATGAAGACTTGCTGGCTTACTCTTAACACTTAACAAACCTTCATTCAGTCTGAACAAAAGATAGTTATGTATTTAAATTGCATGTGGTCTCATACAGTAAATATTGTCTAATGTCTTCTGTCAAACAATCTTTTGTTATGTATTTAAATTATATTTTTTGACTAAATCTAGAAATTATTATTATTATGAAGAGAAAAATTTAAATTACAATGATGAAAATTATTCTAAAAGTTTTAAAAAAAGCTTTTTTTTTTTTATTAAAAAAATTATTTAATAATCTTCAATCTTTATTTTAAATTATTCTCAAACGAACATGCTCAAATGAGCATAACAAATGATCCCCGCTGGAGTCAAAATATCACAGAGAGCAAGTGTATTAGGATGACATGTAAAATGTGGGGGGGGGGGACGGCACCAATGATTTTTTAGTTCACTTGCGTTGTTCCTTCACAGAATCAAATATGATTCGTTGTGGAGTGGTTGTCATGTCTTGGGTTCAAGAATCAGAGGGAACTTTAAAATAAACACAATGTTTTATTTCTGTCCATTTTCCCCCTAATTATTTGCGAAAATAACTAACCAAAGTGTCATCAAATTACAGTATATCGTTGGCCAGGGATGGTAGTAGACGGTGAAGGATAGGTAACACAAACAAATCACAGTATATGGTTTGCTAGGGATGGTAGTAAAGAGTTAAGGGCAGGTAACATCAAACGCTGTGTAGACCTACGTCTCTACGTTCACTCAGTTGGTGTTTTTTTTACTTCGTGCTTCTATTTGTGTCCGTTCTCTTAGCCCAAATTTGCATTTTTAGTATGTATAATTAGCAAGTATGTGGCGTATGCTTCGCCTTGGGTTGTATCTTCTATTATTTATTATCAATATTCTAATATATATTGTAAATATTAATAGCTGAAAAACATAATGAATCTAATGTTTAATGCTGTTATAAATGAATGTTAAATAAAGTCTTCTAGTATCTAAAATATATGTTTTTAAAAAAAGTAAAAATATCAACAAAAAAACAAACAAACAAACATACAAATATACAAACAAACAAACAAACAAACAAACAGACAAACAGACAAACAGACAAACAGACAAACAGACAAACAAACAAAATAAGCAAGCAAACAAAAATAAACAAGAAAACAATCTGTATTCATGACAATTTAGTGTTTTATCACGGGCAGTTTTGTAAGGTCTAAGCATATTCATTTTTGAAATAGACGTAACATTAAAAATTAGCAGCTACAACAAAGAAAAAATCTAATTATACTATTTTATATTTTAAATTACTTAACCTTTAACAAGTAGCATATATTGATCTAAGGTTTATCTATTTTCTTTTTATATTTTGTGTCCCTTTTTACAGGGAGCGAAGTCAAGTGGCATGCCACTTTAATAAAATGGTTGGCTGGCTCATTGCAGACGTACCGGCTTTAGTGTGTGTATATCTTTGTTAAATTGTCACAAAAGGGCATAAACTACAGGTAATGAACACATGTCATAGTTTTCCTGTTATTATATTAAGACTATTTATTGATAAGCTGTTCTTGAAAATTTGTGTGTGCATATAATATTCTAAGTTACATTTAAAGAAACGTTTAAGCAACACAAAAATACTAATTAATGTTATAATTTATACGTTCACAAACTTTTTTTTTGTAGAAATGTTTGTTCTATGTTCAATGACAACAATTTTTATAAATTATTTAGCACTTATATTGTGTTATTTTAACACGTCGGCAATGGTTCTTTTGGGTGCCGAGTTTAAGGGAAATCCCATTTTAATAAATATTTAATATTTTAATTTAAAACTCTTTAATAAAAAGTGATGTCATTTAATTTGAAATTGTATTTAAAAAAAGACTTGCATTGCATTGTTATATTTAAACAACATAACAACTAAAGACAATATGTTCTATATAATGTCGCTAAATTAGTAATTATGTTATAAAGATTCTGTAAATAAATGGCATACAAAAAGTAAATATTATTTTTATTCTCAATACAAGTTAAAACATAAAATAATACAAATTAATTAATAATTATTTTACATTTTTATGTTTGTGTATTGTGTGTGTTTTTTGTGTGTGCGTTGTGTTTGTGTGTAAGTGTGTGTGATTGTTTTTATGTAAGTGTTTGTGTGTTTGTGTAAGCGTGTGTGGGTGTTTTTGAGTGTGTGTGTGTGTTTTTGTGTAAGTGTGTGTTTTTTTTTATTTTTTGTTTAAGTGTATGTGGGTGTTTTTGTGTAAGTGTGTGTTGGTGATTTTGTGTTAGTGTGTGTGTTTGTGTGTGTAAAAAATCAGGATGTGGACCTCGTCGTATTTTTATCTTGATATACTATCATTGCAAATGTGCGTTTATCGTTTGAATATGTAAGCATTTTTTAAAAATTTTATGTTTTAGTGAAGTTTGTTAAATAAATTCTTATACATTTACTGATAACACTGAAAAAAATACATTTTGCAATCTTGTGCTCATATTTTTATGAAAGAATTCATTGATCTTGCTGGGATTATTAAAAAAAAATTGTGAAACATCTTTTTGTCTTCATCTTAATACTTTAAAAATGTAAAACTTTAAAAAAAAATTGTGAAACATCTTTGTGTCTTCATCTAAATACTTTAAAAATGTAAAACTTTAAAAAAAAATAAAATGTAAGCCGCTGCTCATGTGCCTACATTTCTTACTCCCCAAAATTTATTGATATCTCCGGTGATGTGTTGGGAAACAATTCACCAAGTATTTCTTTGTCAGCAACAGATGTTTGGACAAACATGGATTTCCTTGATACAAGGTTTAAGACACTTTGTTAATTAAATGGACAGTAACGATTAAAAGCTTACATCAATTATATATGGATAGATGAAGTTAACGAACAATTTTTGTTTTTTATATTTTTTTTTCTGGGCTGGACAAGTAGTGCTGAAGTTTTTACTTTCCTTGTACACAAGCTATATGGTAGCGAATAGATTCGCTGTGTCGGTGTTTGCACGGATGGTGTTAACTAGCTATATGGTAGCCAATAGTATCGCCGTGTCGGTGTTTGCACGGATGGTGTTAACTAACTATATGGTAGCCAATAGTATTGCTGTGTCGGTGTTTGTACGGATGGTGTTAACTAGCTATATGGTAGCCAATAGTATCGCTGTGTGGGTGTTTGCACGGATGGTGTTAACTAGCTATATGGTAGCCAATAGTATCGCTGTGTCGGTGTTTGCACGGATGGTGTTAACTAGCTATATGGTAGCCAATAGTATCGCTGTGTCGGTGTTTGCACGGATGGTGTTAACTAGCTATATGGTAGCCAATAGTATCAGCATGTCGGTATTTGCACGGATGGTGTTAACTAGCTATATGGTAGCCAATAGTATCAGCGTGTCGGTGTTTGCACAGATGGTGTTAACTAGCTATATGGTAGCCAATAGTATCAGCGTGTCGGTGTTTGCACGGATGGTGGTAACTAGCTATATGGTAGCCAATAGTATTGGCATGTCGGTGTTTGCACAGATTGTGTTAACTAGCTATATGGTAGCCAATAGTATCGCTGTGTCGGTGTTTGCACGGATGGTGTTAACTAGCTATATGGTAGCCAATAGTATCGCTGTGTCGGTGTTTGCACAGATGGTGTTAACTAGCTATATGGTAGCAAATAGTATCGCTGTGTCGGTGTTTGCACGGATGGTGTTAACTAGCTATATGGTAGCAAATAGTATCACTGTGTCGGTGTTTGCACAGATTGTGTTAACTAGCTATATGGTAGCCTATAGTATCCCCGTGTCGGTGTTTGCACGGATGGTGTTAACTAGCTATATGGTAGCAAATAGTATCGCTGTGTCGGTGTTTGCACGGATGGTGTTAACTAGCTATATGGTAGCCAATAGTATCGCTGTGTCGGTGTTTGATTTTTGACAATATTCAATCCCAGCTTGATCAACATAACTTCTATATTGTTGATTCGAATGTTTAGAGTTTATCAAAGTTTCTTATCCGTTTTTTTTCAAAGAAGGGCGTTCTAGCGCGCTGTTTTGGCGCACTAAGCTTGACGCTAGACATTTTGGCGCTTCAGTTTGGCGTATGATAATTTGTGGGTGAATGTGTATGTATAAAATAGCATGTTTGATTTTTAATTATGTTCTCTTGAATATCTATCCTTGTAAACATGAGATTAACTGTAGAAAATGTGTGCATTCTTAGTTCATTTGTAAGTTGTTATTTTTAAAAAATTTGAAACTAATTATACATTTGCACTACACATTTCTGATACTGTTAGAAACAAAAATTGTTGTATGCATGTGATGATACTTTATAATATTATTGACCTTATTAATTATTAATAAACTATTTAGTGAAATTTCGTTGTTCCTTAACTACATACATTTAAAACATAAAATTTTATTGGTTATAGCAAAAGTGTAATTGAAAAATCAGAGGATGCTTCTGTACATAAATTACTTACTTTCTACAATTTAATAATATCTTTACGTGTGTGTTAACCTGTTGGCTAGAGATATAGTGTTTAGTGGCCCTACAATCTAATAATATCTTCACGAGTGTGTTAACCTGTTGGCTAGTTTTGTAGTGTTTAGTGGCCCTACAATCTAATAATATCTT
>MUZC01000484.1:203520-227355 GCA_002072015.1 Radix auricularia
TGTGTGTTAACCTGTTGGCTAGAGATATAGTGTTTAGTGGCCCTACAATCTAATAATATCTTTACGTGTGTGTTAACCTGTTGGCTAGTTTTGTAGTGTTTCGTGGCCCTACAATCTAATAACATCACGTGTGTGTTAACCTGTTGGCTAGAGATATAGTGTTTAGTGGCCCTACAATCTAATAATAATATCACGTGTGTGATAACCTGTTGGCTAGAGATATAGTGTTTAGTGGCCCTACAATCTAATAATATCTTTACGTGTGTGTTGACATGTAGGCTAGAGATATAGTGTTTCGTGGCCCTACAATCTAATAATATCTTTACGTGTGTGTTAACATGTAGGCTAGAGATATAGTGTTTAGTGGCCCTACAATCTAATAATATCACGTGTGTTAACATGTTGGCTAGAGATATAGTGTTTAGTGGCCCTACAATCTAATAATATCTTCAAGTGTGTGTTAAACTGTTGGCTAGTTTTGTAGTGTTTAGTGGCCCTACAATCTAATAATATCTTCACGAGTGTGTTAACCTGTTGGCTGGTGATGTAGTTTTTACTGACCCTACAATCTAATAATATTTTTATGCGTGTGTTAACCTGTTTGCTAGTTTTCTAGTGTTTAGTGGCCAAGGCTTTTGAGGAATGTAACACCGAAACAAAATATCAATAATTTTTTAGAAAAAATAGCTGGACACAAACCACCTTCAAATTTTTTTTTTAATTGATGTTCATGCATATTACCTATTTTATAGCATAAAGAAATACTTTGAGTTTTAAATTAACAATTGACTAAATTGGAATTGACCTGAAAATCTTTGTTTGTATAAAAAAGTTATTTATAGCTCAGCGTGATAACGAGACCCATCATCTGTCAGTACCAAGTCTTATATGGGTGTCTACTGAATTTTGTGTAGCATTCTTAAATGGTCTAGTCTAACTCTAAATGAAACAAAAAACAAACCTCAAATTCCTATATTGAATACGGGTTTTTTCCTCAGAAGTTGACTGCTGAAATCCCATCTTTCCATTTGGTAGAGTCAGGATTGAGCGCCACTATGAACATCATATCCCTCACTGACTCTCACTTACACGCACTTACATAACACATTTCTTGTTTCTACTCATACAAATTGATTTGGTCATACATACACTCATAAAAATTGATTGGGTCATACATACACTCATAAAAATAGATTTTTTCATACGTACTCTCAAAGAAATTATTTGGTCATACATTCACTCATAAAAATTGATTGGGTCATACATACACTCATAAAAATTGATTTGGTCATATATACTCTCTTAAAAATTGATTTGGTCATACATTTGGTCTTTGAAGTAATTGTGTCTATAATTTGAAAGTGAGGAAGAAAACGTTATCTTGTGATATAATTTTATTGCAACACCTGATGCGCATTATTGTGTATTGTCAGTAATCGCTGCACCAAAATGCTCCGAGACAAATATATGTTAACACTGTGTTGTTCTTGAGAAAAGTTAGGATAGAAGGCACGAAACTTAATCTTTTTAATGCAATTTTAAATTTTATATACAATACTATACTGTTTGACATTTTTATAAACTTGTGTTAGAGTAAATTTTTAAAAATATTTTTTATTTTAGTAATTTTAAAAAGAAGTTGAAACAAATGGACTTTTATTAAAAATTAACATATTAACTTTTTGATTATTTATATTAACGTAAATTTTAAAATTAACTTACAATAGTTAACCTATATGTACGTTAATCTATATCTAGGCTGCATTGTGTAATATTTGGAATCGAATTCAGTTATGTCAGTGGCATGCCACTGAACTCGATCCCTATAATTAGGGATACAATAACATTCAAATGTCAGTATTTTAATCCCAACTAGTTAACACTAGTTTCGAAAAAAGCCTAATCTTGTCTCTATTTTATGTTATTTCTTAGTTTAACTGTTACATTTATTGATACGTAAATTAACTAAAAAATTATTATATTATCATAAATCTTTCATAAAGATATGTCTTTTTAAGTGCCCGGTACGTATGACATGATTTTTATAAGTGTATAAATGTTTATAAGTAGCCAGCCTTCAAGCCATATAATGAGTGTTACAATAACATTCAACTGCTATGATTTTAATCCCAACCAGTTTTAACACAAAATCCGAATAAACTATAACTATTTCTCTATTTAACCCTATATTTTCATGTATAATGTTTCATAAGTTTAGTAACAAATATAGAAATAAAATCAACATAATGTAAAGTAAATTAGTTACTAATATACTCACAGAAAATAATTGACGATTAGTATTTTTTACAAAAAATAATACAAATGTGTCCAACTAATTTACATATTTTAATCTCGATGGAAATTTTTATAAACGAATTCATAGAACCAGCTCTTGGCGATGAAGAACATAGTTGGGTAAAGTAAACTAGTTACACACTAGGATTATAAACATCGCTGAATACAAGCCAAAGTAAAATGATTATGATTTTCAAAATTGTTTGATGACATGTAGGAAAAAAATAACTGAATTCATGTCAAATGTTTTGGGATGTATACCGTACATAGGCTCATGTTGCTACCACATGTAACATAAAACTAATTGAATTCATGTCAAATGTTTTGGGATGTATACCGTACATAGGCTCATGTTGCTATCACATGTAACATTAAACTAACTGAATTCATGTCAAATGTTTTAGGGATGTAGGCCATGCGGGGCTCGTGTCACTACCACATGTGACATAAAACTAACTGAATTCATGTCAAATGTTTTAGTGATGTACCCCATGCGGGGCTCGTGTCACTACCACATGTGACATAAAACTAACTGAATTCATGTCAAATGTTTTAGTGATGTACCCCATACGGGTCTCGTGTTGCTACAACATGTAACATTAAACTAACTGAATTTGTGTCAAATGTTTTAGGGATGTAGGCCATGCGGGGCTCGTGTTGCTACCACATGTAACATTAAACTAACTGAATTTGTGTCAAATGTTTTAGGGATGTAGGCCATGCGGGGCTCGTGTTGCTACCACATGTAACATAAACTAACTGAATTCATGTCAAACGTTTTAGGGATGTAAGTCATGCGGGGCTCGTGTCACTACCACATGTAACATTAAACTAACTGAATTCGTGTCAAATGTTTTAGGGATGTAAGCCATGCGGGAACCGTGTCACTACCACGTGTAACATTAAACTAACTGAATTCGTGTCAAATGTTTTAGGGATGTAGGCCATGCGGGGCTCGTGTCACTACCACATGTAACATTAAACTAACTAAATTCATGTCAAATGTTTTAGGGATGTAGGCCATGCGGGGCTCGTGTCACTACCACGTCTATACAGGAAAAGATCCTGCCTGTTAACCATAATAAAAATATTAAGAAGCACTGCAATAAAACACTTATTGACTAAATGGATTAATTTTTTTTAAATGATCAAGAAATACATTATTTAGTAGCTTGCCCGATGATGAAGCTTTCTATGCTAACTGTGCCACGCATGTCATAGGTTTGCCATTACTTATATAAGCATGTAATTTTTAGTAATATCAAAGTATATAAACTTTCAATTCAAAGTAAATTTATATGCAAAAATATATTATAGCATTATTTTTCATTTTTAATATGCATTTTTTTTTCTCCATTGTATGCATAACTTTTATTGTATTTTTTGTGTTGCTTGAAAAAAAAATAATTTTGTTAAGAGTATGGGTATATTTTAATGTTTCTGATAAAGGGGAAATATCTAAAAACAGAAATATGCTGTTCTTGATTGTGCTACTTAACTTTACAATTTTTAGTTTGGTGACGTCCTACATCTTTACTTTTAGCTTTAATAAAAAAAACGATTAATTAATAGTTTATTTTTCTAAAGTTAACGATTATCCGGCATCCTTCCGTCTCGTGAGACGATGGTGAATCACCGTTGGGTTGGGTTGCATTTTCTCGAGTGGCTGTGCAGTCCTATCCTTAAGTGACAGTCTTCGCCACAGTTTTTACACACGAGTTTTGTGCTTCCAAATGTTGTGGCCTTTCTCCTAGCTCTTCTGTCTGCAGCCTCCTCAATTCTTCGCTCCTCGGCTACTATGACGCCCTCTTTGACAACTGTGTGCCACGTAGATCGGTCTTCTGCCTTACACTCCCAGTCACTTGTATGTATTTTGGCTGCTTTCATGTCCCTTTAACAGACATCTTTAAATCGCAAGCATGGGCGACCTGTTTTCCTCTTTCCCGAAGCAAGTTTGGGATCCGGCCAGGGCTCATTCTTTTGACATGTCCTAGCCACCTCAGGCGTCTTTCACTAAAAATCGAGAACATGCTTTGTGTATTGGTCCGCGTTAGGACCTCACCATTAGGCACTTTGTCTTGCCATTTAATACCAAGGATGCGGCGCAAGCATCTTAAATGGAAGCTGTTAAACTTACACTCTTGTGATGTATAAGTGGTCCATGTCTCGCTCCCACATAGTAGTGTACTGATGACACAGACTCGATAGGCACACAGTTTGGTTTTCTCCGTTAGCTTGGTGTTTTGCCAGACCCGCTTATTTAGTTTAGCCATTGTTGCGGCTGCCTTGCCAATTCGGCTGTTTATTTCTTTTTCAATGGACAGAGTATTGGAGACATTGGATCCCAAGTAGGTGAAACTGTCCACAACCTCCAAGTTTTCATTATCGATATTTATGGTAGGAGGAGGACGAGTGTCTTGGGCCATGATGTTTGTCTTTTTCAAGCTGATTTGCAGACCAAATTATTTGCAGACATTGGAGAAGCTTGACACGAGTTGTTGCAATCCAGATTCTGTATGTGCTGTTATTGCCGTGCGTTAACGATTAAATTGAACTTTATCGATAATAGCCATAATATATATATTTATTTATACATAAAATATATCTGAAAAAGTACATATATTAATAGTGATTGTAAGCTAAATAACATTCTATCCAATGAATATTTCTAACTTATTATTTTTAAAAGTACTTTGTCACGATATGGAACGCAGTTCATGATTAATTTTCAAGAAATATATTCTTCTATTTTTAAAAAAGAACAAAATTTTAAATTAAATTAATTTATTACTTTAATGCGTATATATAATTCTATTTAATTTGGTTACATAAAGATTTAGTATTAATCTCCTAATATTCTGAATTACGCTGAATAATTTGTAAAAAACTTTTTCAAGCTGGTTGGGAAATAAAGTCTCTTACTAGTTCATTTTTTTTCTTTTTTTTTCTTTTTTCTTTTTTTTATTTTTTTATAACACATTATTGGTAACTGACTATGTAACAACAAATAGAAATATTTTGAATAAACGTAGGCAAACGTGAATGACTTATCTTCAAATATTAAATAACAAGACACAACCCTCGGCATAGCATACGCCGTATAATTGCTCATCATAGATAGTGTAAAG
Organism: Radix auricularia; assembly: GCA_002072015.1. NCBI lineage: Eukaryota > Metazoa > Mollusca > Gastropoda > Lymnaeidae > Radix > Radix auricularia. Next base: position 208,944 of record MUZC01000484.1, read on the forward strand.
AAAGGTATTGGGTGTAAGAGAATGGAAATAAACAGCAGCACGAAGTAATGATTTTAAAAAAAAGTAAAAAGAAGAAGTACACACCGGTTGTTGTTACCTGCCCCTAATTCCCATTTACTACCATCCCTAGTCAACCCAAAATTAGTCATGGTGAACAGAACGTGCGGCATTATTAAAAAAAAATTGTAAGTTTCTTTTTTAAATGTATTCTTTTGAACTTGACGAAGGATTTTCCATGAGCAAGCTGAAGTTATAATAACTATAATACGAATCATGTTATTCTGTAAAGAACCATCGAGAGGGAACGCAAGAAGCATTGCTGCTTTCATCCAATTACGCTGTCTCATTGTAATCGTCGACCGAAGCGGGGGTTCTTCGATGTGGCTAATTAGCACACATCCGTTTTAAAGTAAATTATTTATAAAGATGTATTAAATATAAAGATGTATGCAATATAAAAATGTATTATATTTTTTAAAAAGTGGTTTCAAAATTAAAACATTAAAAATTATGTATTTTAATTATAGCTGTGGAAATTAACGATTATTTTTCGATTAATCTGAAACATTTTTTATGGAATAAAATGAATTTAATCCATAAAATAACGATTAAATAGCAGAAAAGTTTTATTTCTTTTATCAATATATTTGAAAATGATAAATTATTAATAACAAATACTAGGTTAATTTTTTAACAACCAACTTCTCTATTTAAAAAAAACATTGTTAAAGTTCGAACTTTTAAATAAACTCTTTTTATTAGGAAAATGATTTTCAAAAGTTAAACTTTGTTTTGACTAAATTAACAATAAAATAATTTGAATTCATAGAAATTATATTGTACTGTATTGAAACATTGATTAAATAAAATTGATAACTGTCTGTGTTTGCTACTTCCCTTGCAATTTTCAGGTGAATGGCAACATTAATCGTATGTTTAGCTTTCAATAAAATTATCGATTAATTTTTCGGTAATTTTTCAAAAGCTAGCGATCAACTTTATTCGATAACAGCCTTAACTTTTTATATAATAATAACATTCCAGTAATTTTGCTGTCGTGTCACAAAAGAATCTTGTGTGAGAAAACGCTCATCTAGGTCCTGACAATTTACAAGTTGTGGGTTTGTAAAACAGGATCTCGCTGAGAGTATCCAAACTCCTCACTACTGACCTGTTCATTAAATTACCAAATGATATTTAATGTCATTATCCAAACTCCTTACTACTGACCTGGTCATTACTACCTACTGATATCTGATGTCAGTATCCAAACTCCTCACTACTGACCTGGTCATTACTACCAATTGATATCTGATGTCAGTGTCCAAACTCCTTACTACTGACATGGTCATTACTACCAATTGATATCTGATGTCAGTGTCCAAACTCCTTACTACTGATCTGGTCATTACTACCAAATGATATATGATGTCAGTGTCCAAACTCCTTACTACTGACCTGGTCATTACTACCAATTGATATCTGATGTCAGTGTCCAAACTCCTTACTACTGACCTGGTCATTACTACCAATTGATATCTGATGTCAGTGTTTCAACTCCTTCTTACTGACATCGTTATTAAACTTCTATCTGAGGAAATAAAAACGTCCACAATGTTATGTTTCTACCTACACAGGAAAGTGGACATTTGGTGATTAGTCACTTTTTATAAAGCTCATTGCAGGAGCAACAAACATTTGAGCACAATGCCTCATGTGTTGGAATTTTAAAATTAATCCCCTCCCCCAAATATTGACGATCGAGTGTCAACAACTTCCCAAAGTTTTATACTTCTAATGCCATGGAAAGCCTGATCATTAGTTATTAGTGAGCACATGATTTAGTAAGGGCTTTGTCTATCATTAGTTATTCGTGAGCACATGATTTAGTAAGGGCTTTGTCTATCATTAGTTATTCGTGAGCACATGATTTAGTAAGGGTTTTGTCTATCATTAGTTATTCGTGAGCACATGATTTAGTAAGGGCTTTGTCTATCATTAGTTATTAGTGAGCACATGATTTAGTAAGTGCTTTGTCTATCATTAGTTATTCGTGAGCACATGATTTAGTAAGGGCTTTGTCTATCGTTAGTTATAAGTGAGCACATGATTTAGTAAGGGCTTTGTCTATCATTAGTTATTCGTGAGCACATGATTTAGTAAGGGCTTTGTCTATCATTAGTTATTCGTGAGCACATGATTTAGTAAGGGCTTTGTCTATCATTAGTATCGGTAAGCTCGCAACTGAACCATGACATAACAGGTTGCTAATGATACTTGCGTGCTATTCTTTTAATTTTATGTGAGGTATTTGAACAATAACATAACGGTTAGCTAGTGTAATATTCGTAACAATCTGTTCCTTATATTTGAGATAACTGAGCCATAAAGTGACGGCTAGCTTGTAAGGATGACACACATGGTGATCTTTGACTGTAGACATGTTATAAATCAAACTACATTGGGATCTCTTGAAATGTAAACATAAATGAAATATTACATTAATTAGTTTAAGCGAACGCTCTGCTTATTTTTCTCTGTTATCCTTCGCTAATGTCTTCATTTGTTTATTACTCAGTTGTGTTTGTTATTTTTTTGATTTTTTTTTCATCTTTTTATTCTATGAGATCCCATTAAAAAATAAACTTCATTTCTCTCCATTTAGAGTAATCTAGACAAAATATATTTAAGATTTGTTTTTGCTTTTTTAAATGAAAAAAAAGAAGAAAACTGTAACTATCTTTCAGAAATCACTAATTTTAGGAACTCGTTCCAATTGTTTGTAAGTAAATGCCTTCAAGAATTCAAAATTCATATTTAATGTTCGCACACGTAGGATGACTAAAGAAATCTTTGACGTCTTAGGAACTTCGCTTATAAAGGTAATTAAAAATTGAGTTTAAAATGTTAACCAAAAATGGATAAAGAATAACTACAAAACAAATCAGTTGATTCTGTTTTTGAAATGTTCTTTTTTTTTCAAGCTTTACCAAAATAAATTTTTACAGTTTTTTTTTTTAGAAAGTAGATACTTATTTCTGCTAAAATTTAAAAGATAACACCATAAAAAACGCAATTTTTAATTGAAATATTTGAGATATAACAGATTAAAAAAAGAGATTGAACATATTTCCTTTTCAAAGAGAAATAACACATTTGATTTTATTTCAACTATATTTATACGTTTTGGCTTTTTTAAAACACTATTTGTCAAATTTCGTATCCATCTCTCTTTTGACAATGTCACCATCTCACCGTTTTTTCTAATAAGTAACTGCGACAAAAAACTATGTTTGTTTTAACTGAACAACGTATTGTTTGCTCCACAATACCAATATCCCCAGTGATCGGGCTGCACCGAACCAATAAACAGTTTATGTCTGGATGCATAAAAGCCATTTGGCAGGGACCTTACTTCTTGAAAGAAAAACCTGTACCACTTGTATGTAAGACCTCTTGGATCACTGTAAGAAAACAAATATCACATAGTTAGTTACACTTGTATGTAAGACAATTAGGGTCACTGTAAGAAATCAATGATTATAGAGTTAGTGACACTTGTATGTAAGACAATTAGGGTCACTGTAAGAAAACAATGATTATAGAGTTAGTGAAATTTGTATACAAGACAATTAGTGTCACTGTAAGAAATCAATGATTATAGAGTTATTGACACTTGTATGTAAGACAATTAGTGTCACTGTAAGAAAGCAATGATTATAGAGTTAGTGACACTTGTATATATATATATATATATATATATACATACATACATAATGATTTTCTTTTCCAATAATGAATTAGTTCATAAATAAATATCCTTAATCTGGTCAGGCGCGATACTGCGCGCCTTATAGCTATTATATAAGCGTGGTAAATTGCGACCCGATATACCTTTCTTTAGAAAAGAAATTACATAAAATAAAAGCTATTCAGTTCATAAACCAAGATCCGTCAATTGCGCCCGTTTCCCTTGCTAGAGTATTTGCTCGATTCGCGAAGATTCTTGGTAGTTTTTACAGATTTTTTTTTTTTAAAGATGCGATTGTGCCATAATGTAATACTAAAAAAATATTATTAAACTACAGGTAAAAAAGTTTTAGACTCACTACGGTCTTTTGAATACAAAAAATTACCATTCTTATCCTTAAAGATGAAGTCAGTACGACAATAATAAAATAAATGAATTTTAGGCAATCTTTTACATTTTCATAATAATAATAAATAAAATGATTATTAATAAAGCGCTGTATCCCAACTAGGAGCCGGGCTCACATAACTTTACATGGAGATAACACTACATATATCCATTAAAAGAACATTTATATCATACTTACTACATAAATGACAATACGTAGTACATCAGCTACGATAATCATTAAAAGAATCGTTGTTTCATTAATTTTCAACAAAAAAAAAATTGAAAAGATATGTTTTAAGTTCAGTCTTGAAGGATTTAGCTGTTGAAATACTACGGATGTGTAATGATAAACAATTTCAACGTTTAGCTACACAAAAAGAGAATGACCTTTCGTCAAATGTTTCAGTTCTTCTCTTAGAAACACAGAGAATGCCTGTGTCTGCAGAAGAGCCTAGCTGACGACTTGGGACAGTTGATCACTATTCGGGACATTCTTAAAGAACTGAAGCGGAAGTTTTCTGAAAACCTTATGGCCCATTAAGAATATCAAATCAATACATTTAAATACTTACTTGTTAGGGAAGATACATTCAAGAATGATAGAGTCAATTACCCTTGCTTGAACGTTGCGCGATGCATAATGCAGTTTTGGAAAAAACGGTATGACAAATAGACCTGGGCGATAAAATGACACTTGTAAATAAGATCTTGTAAATTCTAATTTAGAAGAACCATTAAATATCATCATATATTGCTAATTAATTAAGTGTCAACGTTTCTGGGGTTATCTTTGTATTTTAAAGGATACATCGGTCGCAAAAACCCCTCCCAGAATTACATGCAAACAAGCAAGCTAAACCACCTCACTTTCAGGCTAAACTTATTTAGCGAACTCCGTTTGTTGACAACAATATATTAATACAGAGAGAGGGAGAGAGAGAGAGAGAGAGAGATAGAGAGAGAGAGAGATCGCGGTAACTACTTTTTATTGATTTATGAAGATAATGAAGAAACAAGGTAAGCCAAAACTTTATCATCACATAAAACTCTAATAAGAAAACAGGACTAAACGCAAGCCATATATATATACTTAGGACGCAATAATCTTATGAACAGAAGGAGAGTCTGTAATATATAAGATAAGATGAGATAAGATAAGATAAAATAAGATACGAGTTGTTTCATTTCTATTCCCTTCTTTATATGGTATCTCGTTCCAGGTCGCTAAGCATGTTTAGTAGTGTACGTAATTCTTGGAGTTTATAAAGATTTCCATTCACTGTTGATGTTAATTTGATAAGTGAAATATTTTGTTGTGTTCCTATTATTTTTGACGTGATGGGCGGGAGAGACAGATATAAAGGCACTGATCCAAATGGACCTTTAGTTATAACTAGCTCATTGGAAACTAACGTTTAAACTTAGATATCAAACAATAGCTAAGGACGAGGCAGTATTATCATTGATATTCTCATTCATAACCAGTTTTTAGAGATATTTCGTGTACGTATTTTTCTGAGAAACATTAAAGAAGACACTAGGTCCTTCTATTCTGGTGGCAATCTTAGAACTCTTCACTGCGCAGTAGTACCGAACTCTAGAGTCGCCTCGGATTTCGTCACTTTTTAAAACAGGTGAAAAATTGAGATTTCCTGGAAGTAAATATGATATTTTCTTCAAATTCAAATCATACAATAAAAAAAAGAAAAAAAAACAGGCGAACTCAAGATCCAGCAAGTTCCATACTACTATTGACTGAGCTGGTCCGAAGTTTAAACTCATTTGACTTGAAGGGACATTTTTAAATCAAATTAGTGGAGTTGTTACGGAAAAGAAAATGGAAGAACTTTATGTATGCATATTTATAGGCCATTAGAACAGCTATGGAGTGAAAATTACCTGGGTATCTCTACAGAGTACTACAATAGATACAATGATAATTGCGTTGTTATAATCAAAATGGACATGCAAAAATTTAAACGTTTTATTGTCTTCATTGGTAATTTCAAATCATCAATCAAATTCTGTTGAACTATCCATAGGAGTATTGCTAGTTTTTAAGACATTAAAATAAAATTGAAAGCAAAACAAAATATCGACATCAATTTTTTACAAGTTTACCGACAGTACTTTTTTAAAAATGTAAAAATCGTTCCATACACAATCCCATGTTGACAACTATTGAGACTAAAAGGACTCGCAATGTTTACGCAGACATTTTGGAAATAAGTAATGAAATGATGGATTATTTTTCCGAGTTCATACCCGGAAACAGTTTCAATTTCCGCTGTGAAAAGAATTAATGGCATGAAAAGACAGGACACGTTAATATCATTTGTTTCTAATCAAAATGTCATCGATCCAAATTTATTTTGAAAGTTTTACCCACCAGGTGATTCTCAAAAAACCGACCAATCCCCATGGCTGACTCTCTATCTCAGCAGGTCTTCAAAAAATCTCCTCTTTTTTGTTTTTGGGAGAGACAGAAGCCTCAGAGATAAAACTGTAAGAAGGCATCTTCCTTAAAATGAAAGCACATATTGACACATACATATCCAACCGTATCCGCTGCAATACTTGTCCATATGTGTTTGAAATGAACACAACTTCATTCCGTCATGATATTTTCATAATAAAAGATGAATTCACTACCCCAAGTCACATTGGGATTCATGCAATTCTTTTCAAGAGGTTTATAAAGTTAACTTGGTGAGAAAAATCGTCGCCATGGAGATGGGCTTAAATAAAACCTGTACAATATACATAAACATGCTCAATATCACGTGTCTTAACATTTTAACAGTGCTGATTATGACGGCATTTCCCAAATTGCAGTTACTGGTATTTTATATGTAAGTAGTACCCATGATGGGATCAATATCGAAAATATTATGATAAAAAGATTTGTGTACGTTAGCTCCGTATGGATATAATCAAAATCATAATTTTAACTCACTGCAAAATCGTTTTCCGGTTTTGACTTTCACTGCAAATATACATACCTCAACTTCCTCCATTATCTTACATCCTGTGTCCTTGTTTGTTTTTCTTTTCTCTTCGTTTCACATGTATATTCTATGATGTAAGATGTTTGAGACTTTTAGAAATACGTATCTCATGTTGTCCTGGTGAAGCCATCAGCCGAAACGACTAGAGTCGTGTAATATTGTATGATGTAACATGTTTGAGACTTTTAGAAATACGTATCTCATGTTGTACAGGTGAAGACATCAGCCAAAACGACTAGAGTCGTGTAATATTGTATGATGTAACATGTTTGAGACTTTTAGAAATACGTATCTCATGTTGTACTGGTGAAGACATTAGCCGAAACTACTAGAGTCGTGTAATATTGTATGATGTAAGATGTTTGAGACTTTTAGAAATACGTATCTCATGTTGTACTGGTGAAGACATTAGCCGAAACGACTAGAGTCGTGTAATATTGTATAAATTAATCTCAAATTTATTTTCATCTAGCACAGTTAGCGCGTGTCTTTGTATTTTACATAAAATATTTACAATGTAATGGAGTAGTCTTAAATGGCATTTGCTCGTTAAATAATACAGTGCAATAATTACACTCACTTCTTTAAATCATCCACAAAAATATAATGTGAAGTTGATACTACCAATGTACATGACTCTAATAAGCCACCAAAACCACACCACACTACCAATGTACATGGCTCTAATAAGAGATCAGTCAACACACCCCACTACCAATGTACATAGCTCTAATAAGTCACCAAACAACACATCACACTACCAATGTACATGACTCTAATAAGCCACCAAACACCACACTACCAATGTACATATCTCTAAAAGCAACCGAACAACACACTACCAATTGACATATCTCTAATAAGCCACCAAACAACACAACACACTACCAATGTTCATGACTCTAATAAGCCACCATACACAACACTACCAATGTACATGACTCTAATAAGCCACCAAACACAACACTACCAATAAAAATGACTCTAATAAGCCACCAAACACAACATTACCAATGTACATGACTCAAAATTGCCACATAACACAACACTACCAATGTACATGACTCTAATAAGCCACCAAACGCAACACTACCAATGTACATGACTCTAATAAGCCACCAAACACCTCACTACCAATGTACATGACTCTAATAAGCCACCAAACACAACACTACCAATGTACATGACTCTAATAAGCCACCAAACACCACAATACCAATGTACATGACTCTAATAAGCCACCAAACACCACACTACCAATGTACATGACACTAATAAGCCACCAAACATAACACTACCAATGTACATGACTCTAACAAGCCACCAAACACCACACTACCAATGTACATGACTCTAATAAGCCACCAAATACAACACTACCAATGTACATGACTCTAATAAGCCACCAAACACAACACTACCAATGTACATGACTTTAATAAGCCACCAAACACCACACTACCAATGTACCTGACTCCAATAAGCCACCAAACAACACACTACCAATGTACCTGTCTCCAATAAGCCACCAAACACCACACTACCAATGTACCTGACTCCAATGAGCCACCAAACAACACACTACCAATGTACCTGACTCCAATAAGCCACCAAAAACAACACTACCAATGTACCTGACTCCAATAAGTCACCAAACACCACACTACCAATGTACCTGACTCCAATAAGCCACCAAACACAACACTACCAATGTACCTGACTCCAATAAGCCACCAAACACAACACTACCAATGTACCTGACTCCAATAAGCCACCAAACAACGCACTACCAATGTACCTGACTCCAATAAGCCACCAAACACCACACTACCAATGTACCTGACTCCAATAAGCCACCAAACAACACACTACCAATGTACCTGACTCTAATAAGCCACCAAACAACACAGTACCAATGTACCTGACTCCAATAAGCCACCAAATACAACACTACCAATGTACATGACTCTAATAAGCGACCAAACACAACACTTCCAATGTACATGACTCTAATAAGCCACCAAACACAACACTACCAATGTACATGACTCTAATAAGCCACCAAACACAACACTACCAATGTACATGACTCCAATAAGCCACCAAACAACACATAACACTACCAATGTACATGGCTAATGTGATTAGAATCGTTCTCGTTTACCTCGACGAATAAAAAAATTACAATTAAACAGGATAAAAAAACGTGGTATACCCACTTCTTTTGGACAAACAAGCTGGTTTTCGCACCAACAAATCCTGCACTGACCAAATAGCTACACAAGGCATTATTCTTTAGAAGTCAGGAGAGTGGAACTCGCCTCTCTATGTCAAATCAATTTACTATACAAAGCATTCGACAGTAAGGATAGGAGGCAAATACTGTGGAGATTACTAAGATATTATGGGGTGCCACAGAAGATTACGGATAATTATCAAAAACATGAACGAAGCGATACACTGCCGAGTTGTCCATATTCAGCAGGTGACAAATGTTTTCCAGGTGAAAACTGGTGTGAGAAGAGGCTGCTCGCTGTCACCCTTTTTGTTCCTGTTAGCCATTGACTTGTTGCTGAAAAACATATACAGAGCTAAAAAAGGAATGGGTTCCAATGTACCTTGTGAGATCAACTTGATGATCTTGACATTGTTGATGACCTTGCCCTCCTTGCACATACACAGCAACAGATGCAGCAGGAAAGAAGCATTGTCGCAACCAATTCTGCTAGCATGTGTCTCAACATACACAAAGGAAAGAGTTAAGTCTTTAGTGTTAATGCCATCAGCACATCAACAATCATGCTTGAAGGAGAAGATCTTGAGGAGGTGGACAGTTTTGTTTACCTTGGAAACGTGGTAGATAAATAATGGGGTACAGATGCAGAAGTCAAATTAAGGATTTAAAAAGCAAGAGAAGCCTTCCAGCAAATCAACAATGTTAGGGTCTTCATCAACTTAGGCAGAAAGTTAAATGTAGAGATTTTTTATGCTATGGTGAAACCAGTGCTGCTATATGGAGTTGAGACATGGAGAACAAAGGCTGTAAACCTGACCAGATTACAGTCCTACATTAACAATTGTCTAATAATGATTATCAGAATTCACTGGAAAGACAAAATGAGCAACCGGTCTCTTAGAGGTGGCTTATATCCTAGGAGGAAGTGCAGACACCAAAGATGACCGGTGGATATCCATCCTAAACGAGAACGCTCAACAACAAACTCAACAACTTGCTGGTAGTTTCTTTGTTTTTGATTGATTGGGTCAATGTCCTTGTATGTAGTAACAAAATTCTTTATAATTATCGTACATTGAAGCATGTCATACATAGATAATACTTGTGATTTCAATAGAACCGACGTGTGTAGATATTTGGTAAGACGTTACATAAGAAATCGTTACAGTATAAGACAGATGTCAAATTTGACGTTTTTCACAAACTAATAATAATTTCTCTAACAAATTCTACAAAATATCTTAATTTTAATTTGTATATTTACATTCAGTGTGATTTACTGATGAGATTTATTGACTTGATTTATTGACTTATCTATTGACGTTATTTATAGAAAATATTTAGTGTCTGATTTATAGTCATTGTACGTCAGATAAAATGACTTAGCTACCCTAGAATATACATCCTTGTTTGCATTACATTATTTTTTATTTAATATAAGCCAATGTCTGAGAAGTCTTGTTTTAATAGAAATACAATATGGTGACGACTGTAAAGTAACAATTAGCAATCAAGACTTAAGATTATTATCTTCAACATTTTTGGATGACACAATTTGTATACACATTTTCATAGTACAACAGCAATATTTTGAAATTAATCGGTGAAGTAATTGTGTCTATTATTTGAAAGTGAGGAAGAACACTTTATCTTGTGATATAATTTTATTGCAACATCTGATGCGCATTATTGTGTATTGCCAGTAATCGCTGCACCAAAATGCTCCGAGACAAATAAATGTTAATATTGTGTTATTCCTGTGAAAAAATAGGATAGAAGGCAATGAAATTAATCTATTTCATGTAATTTTAAATTGTTTTATACAATACTATACTGTTTGACATTTTTATTAACTTGTGTTAGAGTAAATTTATTAAAATATATCTTATTTTAGTAATTTTAAAAGGAAGTTGAAACAAAGGGACTTAAATTTAAAATTAGCATATTAACTTTATGATTATTTATATTAACGTAAATTTTAAAATTAACTTACAATAGTTAACCTATATGTACGTTTAACTCTATTTAGGCCGATCTATCCCTTGACACTATCGGAGTTCATTTTGTCAGTGGCATGCCACTGAACTCGATCCCTATAACTAGGGATACAATTATATTCAAATGTCAGTATTTTAATCCCAACTAGTTAACACTAGTTTCGAAAAAAGCCTAAGCGTGTATCTTTTTATACTGTTTCTCACTTGAACTGTTTCATTTATTGATATGAAAAGAAAATTAAAAAGTTAATATCTTGAGTTAAATCTTTTATAAAAAATATGTCTTATTAACTGCATTAAGTTGATTGCCCTATTTTTATAAGTGTATATATGTTACATAACATTACGCCATAAAATTAGTGTTACAATAACGTTTAAGTGCTATGATTTTAGTCCCAACCAGTTAACAATAAAATCAAAATAAGCCATAGCAATGTCTATTTTTTCCCCTTTTATATGTCCAAAGATTCATAACATGGACATAAAATCAACAAAATCTAAACTGAAATAGTTACTAATAATCTCAGAGGAATAAATTGACGATTAGTATTTTTAAAAAATTTTTTTAACAATGTAGCCCAACTTTTGACATTTTTTTCCTCACAAGCGACATTGTTATAAAAGAATTCATAGTACGAGCACTTAGCAATGAAGAAAGTTTGGTAAAGTTAAGTAGTTATCGACTACGATCATAATAAATCGATAAAAGACAAGTGACATTTCTTTTATAAAATTATTGGATTATATGTACTTTAAAACTAACTGAATTCATGTCAAATGTTTTAGCGATGCGTGCCATATGAAGGCTTGTGTTGCTACCACATGTAACATAAAACTAACTGAATTCATGTCAAATGTTTTAGGGATGTAGGCCATGCGGGGCTCATGTCCCTACCACATTTAACATAAAACAAACTGAATTCATGTCAAATGTTTTAGGGATGTAGGCCATGCGGGGCTCGTGTCTCTACCACGTCTATACAGGGAAAGATCCTGCTCATTAACCATACTAAAAAGTTTTAAAAGCACTGGAATGAAACACTAATTTATTTACAATAGAATTTTTTTAAGGGGACAAGGAAGTAATTATTTAGTCACGTGCCAGCCAATGAAGCTCTCCGTGCCTACTGTGGCACGCGTGTCATAAGTTCGCCATCAAATATCTAGAATGTAATTTTAAGTAATCTCAAAGTATATGAATATTCAATTAAGATTAAATTTATATGCGAAACAATATTATTACTGCTTTGTCTAATGTAACCCATTCCTGACAATATATGTAAACTTGTGCTGTGAAGATAACGATAATTTATTAGATTATTCTTTGACATTTTAATCGATTAAATTAATTTAATCGATGAAATTCGTTTAACATTAAAGAAAATAATTCTATTATTGCTTTAAAATATTTATTATTAGTTAATGTTTTTAGTTACACATTTTTACTTCGTATTATTATTATTATTCATTTAGAGGTGCATACATTAACAAAAAGGTTAACTTACTTATTTCTTGCATAGTGTTTCGTCACAAAATTTAGGAGCCATTGAGTTACTAGGACTTAAGTAATTTAGTTAAATAATTATTAGCCACAAACTTATAATAATTACCAAATTAATTCATAGTTAAATCCATTATATTACCTTCACCATCTTGCCGTGGTCGGTTTCATTGTTAAATCCCTTATATTACCTTCACCAACTTGTCGTGGTCGGTTGTGTGATGAAAAAAACAAAAGTAAAAAAGGATCCAATACTCGTCATTGTATCAAAGTTTAATGTTGGACATATACATTTGTCACCTAACAAGGCATTGTATCAAAGTTTAATGTTGGACAAATACATTTGTCACCTAACAAGGCATTGTATCAAAGTTTAATGTTGGACAAATACATTTGTCATCTAACAAGGCTTTGTATCAAATTTTAATGTTGGACAACTACATTTGTCACCTAACAAGGTATTGTATCAAAGTTTAATGTTGGACAAATACATTTGTCACCTAACAAGGCATTGTATCAAAGTTTAATGTTGGACAAGTACATTTGTCACCTAACAAGGCATTGTATCAAAGTTTAATGTTGGACAAATACATTAGTCACCTAACAAGGCATTGTATCAAAGTTTAATGTTGGACAAATACATTTGTCACCTAACAAGGCATTGTATCAAAGTTTAATGTTGGACAAATACATTTGTCACCTAACAAGGCATTGTATAAACATTTTAGATTCATCGAATCTACCGAATTTAAATTAAGGCACATTTAGTTTATCTCTATATATTTCTATGTCGCCATCTGCTATTGTTTACTTCCACATGATACTGGAGTTCTTTCCACCGTTTGTTAAACACACAACCCCCTCCCCGCCGTTTTACAACAAGTGGAGTTCAGACACGTTCAGTATTATATAAAACGTAATTAATATTTTAAGATCCTTCTCATAAATAAGAATTTATAGTATCTTTTAAGGTTGTTTTTTTTGGTGTGTTTTTTAAAAATAAATTATGGGTTGTATAATTAAATCCCTTATGTTAACTTCAACTTGAAATTGGCGGGCGTAAAAAATACTAGTAAAAGTGATTAAATCTCCTTGATCCAATCGAGCTGTAATTTTACATTTAAACTTGGGTCACATAGCAATGTAATTTTACATTTAAACTTGGGTCACATAGCAATATAATGTTACATTTAAACTTGGGTCACATAGCAATGTAATGTTACATTTAAACTTGGGTCATATAGCAATGTAATGTTACATTTAAACTTGGGTCAAATAGCAATTTAATGTTACATTTAAACTTGAATCACATAGCAATGTAATTTTACTTTTAAACTTTGGTCACATAGCAATGTAATTTTACATTTAAACTTGGGTCACATAGCAATGTAATTTTACATTTATACCTGGGTGACATAGCAATATAATGTTACATTAACACTTGGGTTACATAGCAATGTAATGTATTAACGTTTCTAATCGATCAAATGTACCGCAATTAAATTAATGCATTTTTGATTGCTGATAAAAACTAATTCATGCAATATATGAAATTCCGTTAATATAGACACTGTTAGAATGTTTAGACACATGTCATTAAGCCTGACTATTTATTATACAAATGTTCTCTAAACTGATCTCCAACACGACGACCTGTCGCACTCACTTAGATTTTATTACATCTCTAGAAAATTATTGCATAAATCACGTTGCGATTTGTCTCAACCACTCATATTTTATTACACCTCTATTGGCTATCAAACAACACACCACACCACCAATATACATGGCTTTAAAAAGCCACAAAACAGCACATAACCAATGTAAATGGCTCTAATAGGCCACCAAATAACACAACACACTACCAATGTACATAATTTTAATAAGTCACCAAACGACACACAACACTACAAATGTACATGACCCTAATAAGCCCCAAAACAACACACCACACTACCAATGTACATAGTTTAATAAGTCACCAAACGACACACAACACTACAAATGTACATGACTCTAATAAGCCCAAAAACAACACACCACAATTCCAATGTACATGACTCTAATAAGCCACAAAACAACACACCACACTACCAATGTACATAATTCTAATAATTCACCAAACGACACCCCACACTACTAAAATACATGACTCAAATAAGCCAAAGAACAACACCATACCATGTACATTGCTCTAATAAGCGTACAAAGAATACACCACACTGCCAATGCAAATGACTTCAATAAGCCTTTAAACAACACACCACACTACCAATGTACATGACTCTAATAAGCCCCAAAACAACACACCACAATTGCAATGTACATGACAATAAACCACACTATAAATGTGCATGGCTCTAATAAGCCAACAAACAACACACTAACCAAGGTACAAGACTCTAATAATGCACCAAACACCACACTAACTATGTACATGACTCTAATTAACAACCAAACAACCTAAAAAGCAAGAGCAGCCTTCCAGAAACTCAAGAATGTTAGGGTCTTCATCAAATTAGGCAGCAAGTTGAATGAAGAGATTTGCAATGCTATGGTGAAACAAGTGCTGCTATATGAAGTTGAGACATGGAGAACAACGGCTGTAAACCTGACTAGATTACAGTCCTACATTAACAATTGTCAAATAATGATTATCAGAATTAACTGGAAGGACAAAATGATCAACCGGGAACTGTTAAGGGGACAAAACAGAAGTCCATTGAGGAAGACATTCTTCAAAAGCGTTGTAGGTGGATCGATCATACACTAAATAAAACCTGCTTCTAATATAACAAGGCAAGCCCCGAAATGGAGCCTACAGGGTAAACGGAAAATTGGCCGTCCAAGAAACACTTGGCGCCGTGAATTGGAGGGAGACATCAATAGAAGTGGCCACGAATGGAAGATCCTGGAGTAACTGGCCCAGGACAGAGATGCCTGGAGGTCTCTTGTAGGTGGCTTATGTTTTAGGAGGAAGTGCAGACACCAAAGATGACCGGTGGATGTCCTTCATAAACGAGAAAGCTCAACAACAAACTTTTTGGTAGTTTTTTTTGGTTGTTATTGGGTTGGTCAATCTCCTTTTAAGTAGTAACAAAATTCTTTATAATTATCGTACATTGAAGCATGTCATACATAGATAATACTTGTGATTTCAATAGAACCGACGTGTGTAGATATTTGGTAAGACGTTACATAAGAAATCTTTACAGTATAAGAGAGATGTCAAATTGGACGTTTTTCACAAACTAATAATAATTTCTCTAACAAATTCTACAAAACATGATAATTTATCTTAATTTTAATTGGTATATTAACATTCAGTGTGATTTATTGATGAGATTTATTGACTTGATTTATTGACTAATATGTTGACGTTATTGATAGACGTTATTTAGTGTCTAATTTATAGACATTGTACGTCAGTTAAAATGACTTAGCTACCCTAGAATATACATCCTTGTTTGCATTACATTATTTTTGATTTAATATAAGCAAATTTCTAAGGAGTCTGGTGATGATAGAAATACAATTTGGCGACGACTGTAAATAAACAATCAGCAATCAAGACATACGATTATTATCTTCAGCATTTTTGGATGACACAGTTTGTATGCAAATTTTCATAGTACAACAGCAATATTTTGGACTTAACCTGTGAAGTAATTGTTTCTTTAATAATGAGAGTCAGGAAGAACACTTTATCTTGTGATATAATTTTATTGCAACATCTGATGCGCATTATTGTGTATTGCCAGTAATCGCTGCACCAAAATGCTCTGATACAAATAAATGTTAATATTGTGTTGTTCTTGTGAAAAGTTAGGATAGAAGGCAATAAACTTAATCTTTTAAATGCAATTTTAAATTGTATATACAATACTATACTGTTTGACTTTTTTATAAACTTGTGTTATAGTAAATTTTTTAACATTTATTTTATTTTAGTAATTTTAAAAGGAAGTTAAAACAAAGAGAATTTAATTAAAAATCAATATATTATCTTTATTATTATTTATATTAACGTAAATTTTAAAATTAACTTACAATGGTTAACCTATATGTACATTTTACTATATTTAAGTTGTCCAACATTATTGCAGCGTTAATAGAGTTCAGTTATGTCAGTGGCATGCCACTTAACTCGAACCCTATAACTAGGGATACAATAACATTCAAATGCCATAATTTTCCTCCCAACTAGCTAACACTAGACTCGAGAAAAGCCTAATCTTGTCTCTTTTTATACTGTTTCTCACTTTAACTGTTACATTTATTGACACAGGTGTAAATTATAAAATTAGTATCTTAAGGTAAATCTTTTATAAATATCTGTCTTTTTAACTGCATAAAGTTGATTGACCTATTTTTATAAGTATATATATGTGGCAAAACTGTAGGCCATATAATTAGTGATACAATAACGTTTAGATACTACACATTTAGTCCCTACCAGTTAAAAACAAAATCCAAATAAACCATAACAATACCTCTATTTTATTCCATTTTTCCGTGTATAATGATTCATAATATAGACATAACATAAACATAACCCAAACTGAAATAGTTACTAATAAACTCAGAGGTAGTAATTGACGATTAGTATTTTTAAAAATAATTTTTATCTATGTAGCCCAACCTTTGAGATCTTTTAATCTCAAGCGTCATTGTTATGAACTAATTCATAGTACCAGCACTTAACAATGAAGGACAAAGTTTGGTAAAGTAAAGTAGTTATCGACTACGATCATAATAAATCGATAAAAGACAAGTGACATTTCTTTTATTATATGGGATGGCATGTAGCTTAAAACTAACTGAATTTATGTCAAATGTTTTAGGGATGTAGGCCATGCGAGGCTCGTGTCACTACCACATGTAACATAAAACTAACTGAATTTATGTCAAATGTTTTAGGGATGTAGGCCATGCGGGGCTCGTGTCTCTACCACGTCTATACAAGGAAAGATCCTGCTCATTAACCATACTACAAAGTTTTAAAAGCACTTGAAAAAAACACTAATTTATTTTCAATATAATTTTTTTTTAAACAGACAAGGAGTAATTATTTAGTCACGTGCCAGCTTATGAAGCTTTCCGTGCTTAACAGTGGCACGCGTGCCATAGGTTCGCCATCACTTATTTAAATGTAATTTTAAGTAATCTCAAAGTATATGAACATTCAATTAAGATTAAATTTATATGCGAAACTATATTATTACTTCTTGGTGTAATGTAACCCATTCCTGATAATATATGTAAATTTGGGCTGTGGATTTTACGATTATTGAATAGAATATTCTTTGACATTCTAATAGATTAAATTATTTTAATCGCTGAAATTTATTAATATGAAAGAAAATAATCCTATTATTGCTTTAAAATATTTATTAGTAGTTAATATTTTTAGTTACACACTTTTACCTCGTATTTTTATTATTATTCATTTAGAGGAGCATACGTTAACAAAAAGGTTAACTTCCTTATTTCTTGATTAGTGTTACGTCACAAAATGTAGGAGCCATG
>MUZC01000484.1:227449-246131 GCA_002072015.1 Radix auricularia
GTGTCGGTGTTTGCACGGATGGTGTTAACTAGCTATATGGTAGCCAATAGTATCAGCATAATATTTATTAGTAGTTAATATTTTAAGTTACACACTTTTACCCCGTATTTTTATTATTATTCATTTAGAGGTGCACACGTTAACAAAAAGGTTAACTTCCTTATTTCTTGATTAGTGTTACGTCACAAAATGTAGGAGCCATGGAGTTACTGCGACTTGAGAAATTTCGTAATTTATTGCCACAAACTTATAACAATCCTCCAATAAATTCATTGTTAAATCATCTTATATTACATTCACCGTCTTCTCGTGGTCGGTTGGGTGGTAAAAAAAAAGGATCCACTTCTCGTTAGTTTATCATACTTCAATGTTGCACATATACATTTGTCACCTAACAAGGCATTGTATCAAAGTTTTAGATTAATCGAATGTACCAAAATTAAATTAATGCACATTTAGTTTATCTCTATATATTTCTTTGTTGCCATCTGCTATTGTTTACCTGAACATGTTACTAGAGTTCTTTCCAACGTATGTTAACCACACAACCCCCTCCCCGCCGTTTTACAGCAAGTGGAGTTCAGACACGTTTAGTCAGTAATTGTTTTTATCTCAGTGTGTATTATATTAATCTTAATCAATATTTTAAGATCCTTCTCATAAATAAGGGATTTATAGTATCTTTTTAATCGATAAAATAGCTATCAAAATTGAAGAAAATTTTTTAAAAAAATATTTATTAATAAATACTCAATTATAAATAATTAATAAAACTTTGTATTTTAACGTACAAACGTCTCCATCGAAATTATGTGGTAAATGTGTAAACTTTAAAATAACCAGTTTTATAAGGACAAGGATTTAAAAAATGTTTTTAATTAATTAACTATAACAAAATTATGTTGAACTACTTATGTCTAAATATTTCTCCTAACAATATTATATTTTTAAAATTGAGTTCAATTTAATACTTAAATTATGGGCAATTTTAAAAATGCAATAAAGGGGACACAATGTGAAAGATAAAAAAACGTAGTGAAAAGTGATTATGGGGTCATAGAAAAATATCATAACTTTTGAATCACTTGCAAATAAATATTTGATTTTTATGTTTTGTTTATCATCAAAGAATTTCTATACAGCTGTATTACTTTTATATTTTAAGATGAATTTGAAATCTTCATCCAAGTGTCTAAACTTTAATACGTTATTTATGTTATTTTTATTGTCAACTATATTTTAAAAATAACTAAATAAAAAAAACAATGGCCTGTTGTTATTACTGTCCTTGAAATTTTTAGCTAAATGACGTCAACATCGCTATTTATCGCTTTAACAAAATTATCGATTAGTTAATCGGTAATTTTTCAAAAGTTAACTAACGATTAAATTTTCATTAATCGAACAGCCCTATTAAATTTATCTTAATTGATACAATGTAGACAACATTACACATGTTATCGTTTCTTACTTGATATATCGTCGACAACACTACACATGTTATCATTTCTTAGATGTTACAATATAGACAACACCACACATGTTAACGTTTCTTAATTGATATAATGTAGACAACGCTACATTTGTCATCGTATTTTAATTGATATAATGTAGACGACACCACACATGTTATCGTTTCAATTGATATAATTACAAGATACAAAAAGAAGCAAACAAAGAGTACACTCCCTTTTCAGTCCATGACGGACTATGGGACAAGTGAAGTAGAGTTGACAAGTTTCATTTAGCCACCACTATTGAGCAAAGATTTGTAAGATTAGCAAAATGTATTAGGGCCTTGACAGTGCCGAGGTTCAGACCCGTGATTTTTTTTTTGTTGTATATGTAAATCGATAACTTTACAAATGAATTTTTTAGGGCTGTTATCTATTAAATTAAATGTAATCGTTAACTTTTGAAATTTATCGATTAATTAAACGATATTTTTGTTAAAGCCAGAAATGAACATGTATGACGTCATTAAACTGAAAATATCAAGGGAAGTAATAAAATCAGGCAATTGATATTTTTATTAAGTTATTTTTAAATCGTTAACAATTAAAATAAGTCAAATAAATAGCGTATTAAAGTTTAGGCACTTGAATGAAAATTTCTAATTAATTTTTAAAATATAAAAGTAATACAGCCATTAAGACATTGTTTGATGATTAACAAAAAGATAAAAATAACAATTTTAGCCTAAGTGGTTCAAAAGTAATGATTGTTTTTTTCTAAGACCTCATAATCACTTTTTCACAAGGTTTTTTCCTTCACGTTTTGTGCCAATGATTTTTGTGTTCACTTGCGTTGTTCCTTCACATAATAAATTATGATTCGTTGTGGAGTGGTTGATATGTCTTGGGTTCAAGCATCAGAAGGAATAATTGAAATTAAAATAAGGTTTCATTTCTCTCCGTTTGTTTTCCCTATTTTTTTGGCGAAAATAACTAACCCATTTGTCGTCAAATCACAGTATATGTTTGTCAAGGGATGGTAGTAAAGGGTTAAGGGCAGGTAACACCAACAAATCACAGTATATGGTTGGCAAGGGATGGTAGTAAAGGGTTAAGGACACGTAACAACAACCGCTGTTTAGACCTACGTCTCCACGTTCACTCAATTGTTTCCTTACTTGGTGCTTCTGTTTTCTCCGTTTTCTCAGCCCCATTTGCATTTTTTCAGGATGTATGATGAGTAAGTCTGCGGCGTATGCTACGCTGTGGGTCGTATCTTCTATTATTGATTATCAATATTCGAACATATCGTAAATAGTAATGCCTGAAAAACTATACTGAATCTAATATTTAATGTTGTTATAAATGAATGTTAAATAAAGTATCCTATTATCCTAAAATCTACTGTAATGGGAAAATTAAAAATATTAAAACAACAAAAGAAATCTGTGTTCATGACAATTTAGTGTTTTATCACGGGCATTTTTGTAAGGTCTAAGCATATACATTTTTGAAATAGACGTAAAATTCAAAATTAGAAGCTACAACAAAGATCAAATCTAATAATACTACTTTATATTTTAAATTACTTAATCTATAACAAGTAGAATATGTTGATCTAAGGTTTATCTATTTTTTAATAAAAAATACGTCTCCCTCTTTACAGGGAGCGAAGTCAAGTGGCATTACCACTTTGATAAAATGGTTGGCTCTTTGCTAATGTAATTTTTGGAATTTACACTTTATCGCTTAAATTGTTAGAAGAGAGCATATACTAAAGGAAATTTACACACGGCATAGTTTTCATGATATTATATTAACACTATTTAATGATACGCTGTTCTTGAAAATTTGTGTGTGCATATAATATTCTAAGTTATATTTAAAGAAATATTTAAGCAACGCAAAAATACTTATAAATTTCGTAATTTATACGTTCACAAACTTTTTTTTGTAAAAATGTTAGATCTAGATTCAATAACAACAATTTTCCCATCTTATTTAGCACATAAAGTGAGTTATTTTAACACGTCATCAATGGTTCTTTTCGGTGTCGAGTTTTAGGGAAGTCCCTTTTAATGCATATTTAATATGTTAATACAATGTTCTGTAATAAAAAGTTATGTCATTTTATCTGAATTTGAAAATATGCTTTCATTGAATTGCTATATTTGAATAGAATAAATAACTAAAGACAATATGTCTATAGAATGTCGCTTAATTTGTAATTATTATGTAAAGATTCTTAACGTAAATGAAACACACAAAAACACAATTATTTTTTATGCTCGGTAATTCGTGAGATGAAACAAATTAATTAATAATGTTTTTACATGTTTATGTTTGTGTAGGTGTGTGTGTTTGTTTTTGTGTGGGTGTGTGCGTGTGCATTTTTTGTATAAGTGTGTGTTGTGTTTTTGTGTAAGTATGTGTTTGTGTAGGTGTGTGTTGTGTTTTTGTGTAAGTGTGTGTTGTGTTTTTGTGTGTTTGTGTGTGTTTTTGTGTAAGTGTGTGTGTTTGTGTAAGTGTGTGATGTGTTTTTGTAAAAAGTATGTGTTGTGTTTGTGTGTGTGTTTTTGTGTAAGTGTGTGCGTGTTTGTGTAAGTGTGTGTTGTGTTTTTGTGTAAGTGTGTGTGTTGTGTCTTTGTGTAAGTGTGTCTCTGTGTGTGTTTGTTTAAGTGTGTGTTGTGTTTTTGTGTAAGTGTGTGTGTTGTGTTTTTGTGTAAGTGTGTCTCTGTGTGTGTTTGTGTGTAAAACATTATGTGGACCTCGTCTTATTTTTATCTTGATATACTATCGTTGCAAATGTGCTTGTATTGTTTGAATATATATGCATTCCATGATAACTTTTATGGTTTAATGAAATTTGTTGACTTATTATACACATTTTCTGCGAACATTAAAAACATATCTTTTTGCAATCATGTGCTAATATTTTTTATTAAAAAATTCATTGATCTTGCTGGAATTATTAAA
This sequence comes from Radix auricularia, assembly GCA_002072015.1. NCBI lineage: Eukaryota > Metazoa > Mollusca > Gastropoda > Lymnaeidae > Radix > Radix auricularia. The sequence continues at coordinate 231,880 of MUZC01000484.1, forward strand.
TAATTTTTTAAACTCTTTTTGTCTTCATCTAAATACTTAAAAAAGGTAAAACTTCATAAAAATATTTTTTTAAATAATAGACGCTGCTTCTGTACATAAATTTCTTACTCCCCACAATTGAATGATTTCTCCATTGATGTCTTGTGAAACAATTCACGAAGTATTTCTCTGTCAGCAGCAGACGTTTGGCATACCTGGATTTAAAGGATGCAAGGTTTAAGATTAAAAGCTTACGTGTGGACACATGAAGTTAAGTAATAATGTTTGTTTTTAATAACTTGTTTTCTGGGCTGGTCAAATAGTGCTGAAGTTTTTACTTTCCTTGAAAACTAACTATATGGTAGCAAATAGTATCGCTGTGTCGGTGTTTGCACGGATGGTGTTAACTAGCTATATGGTAGCCAATAGTATCGCCGTGTCGGTGTTAGCACGGATGGTATTGTAGCAATGAATCGAAAACGAACAGTCTGGTTGGAATGTCTGCATGCTTATTTACAAACTGTCAAATTTACCTAATGTAATATTCAGGGAGGTAGTCCGGCGAGTAAAAGAATTATTTAAGACCTTAAATCTATTTATGATTAGTATAGACATGTCGTTAATATCATCAAAGCTCTAGAAGGGGTGACATCTACGTGGTTCGACAGACGAGTAGGGTTGTGGAGCAGACCACGACCTGAAACCGACAAACCCCTGGCTTGGACAGCCGAAGACCTTGGTTAGGTGTTAGGTTCTAGTTATAAATATGATCACAGTCGCTGTACGGATCCTAGGCAAAGCATTTAGATGCAATTCCGATGATGAAAACCAAAGAATCCGTTGAGGGTCGGGTTACTAAGAAGCGACCTTTCGTCCCCCTCAATAAACCAGCAACGCTGTTGAGCGGTGCCGGTTTAGGGCCGGGAGCGCCAGTACGGAATAGTAAAAGGTACCGCTAGGAAACGATTTTGGTCGCAAGCTCTGAGGAAACCTTCCGGTGGGGGTTAAACCCTGGGTAGGTCAGTGATAATCCAACGCTTAGCGGCGATCTAAACTATAAAACTCGTAAGCTTTGCCGTGGTGGCGCCAAAGTGATACTATGTTGATAGCGATTTACAGTAGTAAATTCCCCACCTCCATTGGGAGACACACTTAAGTGGGAGGCGTTTTCGACCTAGTGTCCTGGACGCCAAGGCGGCCGCTTGCAGCAGCGACCGCTCCGGGGGGGGGGGTGGCTAATCAGCTTTTACCTTTCCTGTAGGGGACCAGAGGGCTGTGGTGATTTTCCGGGAAGCCCCATGAAGAGCGCAGGCTCGGGACTGCTGATATTTCTTCACATGCAGGATCAAAGCTCGCCCAATTAATTCATCTATACAAAAAATAATTTAATCACTCTCAGTTACAATGTGTCTTCTGTTACAAATAGGCAATATCTTTGGAAAACAAAAGTTGACATGTGATCTTAATTGATATAATATAGACAACACTACACATGTTATAGTTTCTCATTTTATATAATGTAGACATCACTACACATGTTTTCGTTCCTTAATAGATATAATGTAGACAACACTACAGGTCTTATCGCTTTTTTGATGGGTATAATATAGACAACACTACACATGTTATGGTTTCTTATTTTATATAATGTAGACAACACTACACATGTTATCGTTTCTTAATTGATATAATGTAGTCACCACTAAACATGTTAATATTTACTTAATTGATATAATGTAGATAACGCTACACATGTTATCGTTCCCTAATTGATGTAATGTAGACAACACTACAAATGTTTTCTTACTTGATATAATATAGACAACACTACACAGATTATCGTTCCTTAATTTATATAATGTAGAAAAACTACACATGTTATAGTTTTTGATTTTATATAATGTAGACAACACTACACATGTTATCGTTCCTTAATTGATATGATGTAGACAACACTACACACGTTTTCTTATTTGATATAATGTAGACACCACTACACACGTTTTCTTAATTGATATAATGTAGACACCACTACACACGTTTTCTTAATTGATATAATGTAGACAACACTACAGATGTTTTTTAATTGATATAATGTAGACAACACTACAGATGTTTTCCTAATTGATATATAATGTAGACAACACTACACATATTATCGTTCCTTAATTGATATAATGTAGACAACACTACACATGTTATCGTTTCTTAATTGATATAATGTAGACAACACTACACATGTTATCGTTTCTTAATTGATATAATGTAGACAATACTACACATGGTATCTTAATTGATATAATGTAGACAACACTACACATGTTATCGTTTCTTAATTGATATAACTACAAGATACAAAAAGACGTAAACAAAGAGTACACTCCCTTTTCAGTCCATGACGGACTATGGGACAAGTGAAATAGAGTTGACAAGTTTTATTATGCCACCACTAACGCGCAAAAAATTGTGTGACTAGCAAAATGTACCAGGGCTATGCCAGTTTTGAGGTTCGAACCCGTGATTTTTTTCGGAATATATGTAAATCGGTATATTTACAAATGAAATTTTATATTTTGTACATAATAGATAATGAATACAAAATTTCTGGTTAGTCTAGGAATTTCATTAAATTAACATTGGTTTCAGACCCAACATAGCACATAATACTTGCCCCCCCCAACCCCACCATTTAAGTAATATCAAGGGTAAATTCGGTTTCAAGAAATACTTTTTTGAAACGTGTGTGATCTCTAATGTTATGAATTGTTGGTATTAGAAAGTCTTATATGACGATAAATGTTTGCTTTAAACAAATGTTTCCAAGAGACATAATAACATCATAACAAAGTTTTTGTTAAATTAAGAAATAAAAATTTTGATTCTATCACAAATGTATTTTATGGGTGTAATTATATTAATAGTTGATTCCAGTTTACATTTTCACTAAAAATGTATTATCATTTCGCTATTTTATAATTTATTTCTAATATATTCTTTAAATTATCCAAAGCCATAAAGATATATACATAAATGCGTAGTGAGTTGACTGCAGACAACAAACTTCCTGGTCGGTGCAGTGAATGAAATTTCCTAAAACATTACATACAATAACGGAATAGGCCAAGGTCTTGGACTCTAAATACAGCTTGTTGTAAATATTATTATCTTTACGTCAGTGTTTTGGACTCATATTTTCTACGAATTACTAGCAAATTACGACGTTAGTGCATCGATAACAATGAGGTTAATAGTATTTTAAAATGTTAGAATTTATATTTGTTTTAAGTTATGGGTGTTCTATATTACAATTTATAATATTGACGTAATCATTGACGTCACCGATTGCCGTGAGGAACGTGACTTCTAAAGTAAAAACATGTAGAAGTCTAGTGTTGTAAGATAGAAGTAAGACAAGGTCTGTTCAATTTATTTATTTAAACATTTTTTTAAAAAATCCCATAAACATTTATGTAGGAAGAAATCAATGAAAAAAAAAGTCCCAAGAAAGTATATTTCGTGACAATTAGTTAGCATCTTATACGATTAAAGTTAATAAACTTACACAAACTTATATATTAACAATAATTACATAATACTTTTTGATAACATCAAATGACTTCTTTCATTAAAGCCAGAACAAATACTTATTAAAGCACTATCAGTTTTAAAAATTTGAAATAAGAATGATAATTCCTAGGACCAATATATTTTAATACGAAATGAAGACCATGGTAAACAAACAAATACCAATCAAGGCTTTATATTATAATCTACAACATTGTTTGATGACACAATTTGTATGCACATGTCATTACACTACAGCAATATTTTAATTTATATTGGTGTAGAAATTGTGTCTATATTTTGTCATTTAGAAAGAATACTATCTTTAAAATACTATTTCATTACAACTTTTAATGCGCATTATTGTGTATTGCCAGTAATCTGTGCACCAAAACGCTCCGATAGAAATATATGGTAACATTGTGTTGTCTTTTAGAGAATGTAGGTTAGAAGTTTTGAATTTAATTTCTTTAAATCTCATTTCATATTTGATATATAATACCGTGAGACATTATTATAAACTTGTGTAATTTTAAATTAAAAACAAAACAAAACACTTTTTTTTGGTAATTTAAATTGAAGTTCAAACACATAAATTAATAATAGATTATGCAAATTATTTATTACATTATTTATACTTTCGTAACCTTTGAAATTAACTTATTAAGATTAATATATATGGATGTCAATCTATTTCCAAGTAGGTATGGAAATATAATAATGCTGATACATATAAGTGGCATGCCACTGAATTCGATCCCTAAAATTAGGGATATAATAACATTCAAATACAATTATTTTCGTTCCAACTATTTAAAACTAGATTTGAAAAAGATATAATCTTGTCAGTATTTTATTCCATTTTATAGGGCTGCGGAAATTATCGATTAATTTCTCGATTAATCGCTTAATTTTTTATCGATTAATTTAATTTTAATTCATAAAATAGCGATTAAAATTGTTTTTAATTTCTTAATAGGTATTTAAGTGTTACAATTTATTAAATGTTTTTTACGTACAAACTTCTCCATTTAAAGCAAAGACTTCAAATGTGTAAACTTTTAAATAACCTGTTTTATAAGGACAATGATATTTTTTTAAAAATACAATGTTTTTAATTAATTAATAATAACAAAATTAAAAATCATTATATTGAACTACTTATATTAAAATATATTTCCTAAAAAATTCCATTTTTTAAAATAAATTAAATTAAAAACCGGTACTCAAATTATGGACACTCAATAAATGTGAAGAAAAACAACATATTGAAAAAAGTGATTTTGAGGTCTTAGAAAAAGATCATAACTCATGAACCAATTGAGATAAAAAGATTATCTTTATGTTTTTGTTAATCATTAAACAATTTCTATATAGCTGTATGACTTTAACATTTTAAAATTAATTTGCAATTTTCATATAAATTCCTAAACTTTAATAAGTTATTTTACTTTTTTTTATTGCTATGTTTTAAAAATTACTCAATGAAATAAAATCCATTGCCTGTTTTTATTACTTCCTTAGAAATTTTAAGTTCATTGAAGTAATGCATCTTTCTTTTTGGCTTTAACAAAATTATCGATTAATTAATCGGTATTTTTTTCGGTATATTTAATCTATAACAGCTCTACTATTTTATAATGATCAATACGGTTGGTAACTAATGTAGATATAAAATCAACATAATTTATATTGAATTTGTTACTAACATAATCATTGAAAAAATCGTTGACGAGTATCCTTCTTTTTTAAAAAATGATAAAAAATGATTACCCACCGTTTGGACTTCTTTTAATCTCAAGCAAAATTTTTATAAAATAATTCATAGCACCAGCATTTATCGATAAAGAACGTTGTTTGGTAAAGTAAACTAGTTACCGACTACGATCATAAAAATCTCTGAAAACAAGTAAAAGACAAGCGACTATTTTATTCTAATATTGCGACTATTTTATTCTAATATTTTTTGATGACATGTGGCATAAAACTACCTGAATTCATGTCAAAATTTTATATTTTTTATAGACCAAATTGTTATTTGGGTCGTTACGTTATGTAAAATAAAGCTTACTGAATTCATGTCAATGTTTTTGGTATTAAACCATATGGTGCCTCGTGTTGGTACAGCACCAAAACAGGCAAAAAAGTCACTAGTTTCTAAGCAATTGATAAATTTCTGTAGGTTAAACATACTGAAAAGATTGAGAAGCCCTGGTCTATAAAATGTATTTATATTTAATATAATGATTTGTTAAAATTATTGATTTAGGAAGTAATATTTTAGTCGCGTGCGGGCTAATGAAGCGATGCATGCCGGCTAATGAGGCGATGTGTGCCGGCTAATGAAGCGATGTATGCCGGCTAATGAAGCGATGTGTGCCGGCTAATGAAGCGATGTGTGCCGGCTAATGAAGCCATGTGTGCCGGCTAATGAAGCGATGTGTGCCGGCTAATGAAGCGATGTGTGCCGGCTAATGAAGCCATGTGTGCCGGCTAATGAACCGATGTGTGCCGGCTAATGAAGCGATGTGTGCCGGCTAATGAAGCGATGTGTGCCGGCTAATGAACCGATGTGTGCCGGCTAATAAAGCGATGTGTGCCGGCTAATGAACCGAGGTGTGCCGGCTAATGAAGCGATGTGTGCCGGCTAATGAACCGATGTGTGCCGGCTAATGAAGCCATGTGTGCCGGCTAATAAAGCGATGTGTGCCGGCTAATGAACCGATGTGTGCCGGCTAATAAAGCGATGTGTGCCGGCTAATGAACCGATGTGTGCCGGCTAATGAAGCGATGTGTGCCGGCTAATGAAGCGATGTGTGCCGGCTAATGAAGCCATGCGTGCCGGCTAATGAAGCAATGTGTGCCGGCTAATGAAGCAATGTGTGCCGGCTAATGAAGCCCTCTTAATCCGCTATAGGACTGGAGGACATGGGTAATTATCCCAGTCATCACCCACCTTAATCCGCCATAAGACGGAAGGACATGAGTATTTAACCCAGTCAACACCCCCCTTAATCCGCCATAGGACTGGAGGACATGGGTAATTAGCCCAGTCAGCACCCCACTTATTCCGCCATAGGGCGGGAGGACATGAGTAATTAGCCCAGTCAGCACCCCCTTAATCCGTCATAGGACTGTAGGACATGGGTAATTCTTAAAGGAAGGAGATGAATGTTATTAAAATCTTATTTATTTTTAATGTATATATACACACATATCGAGATAAAATAAATTGATTGGCATCACTATTTTTGTCTAAAACTATCTTCATTAAAATATCAGTTCAATACTATTATCTACCGTAATGTCTATTGTATAATTATCTAATGTCTAATTATCTAATGTTGTAGACAACACTACCCATGCTATTGGTAAATTATCAGTTCAATACTCTGATCTAATGTCTATTGTCTAATTATCTAATGTCTATTGTCTAATTTTCTAATGTCTAATATCTAATTATCTAATGTTGTAGACAGCATTAACCATGATATTAATTAAATTATCAGTTCAATACTCTTTTTTAAAGTCTAATATCAAATTATGAAATGGTGTAGACAACAGTTAACATGTTATATTTTTTAATTGATATAATTCCAAAATGGAAAAAAAGACAGAGAGAAAAATATTTAAATCGAAATCTTTATAAAATATATTTGTATTTCTTTCAAAAGAACAAGGAATACAAACTTTCTAATACGTCCATGAAGCTCATTTTGTTTATCAGTAGTTCCATACGCCAATGTCCACATAATACCCCACATTTATGAAATCACAGGCGTTAAATCTATTTAAGGACATCTTTTTAATAGTTTTGAAACTCTAATATTCCAGGTTAGTTCTTATTAGAAAAAAATAGTTCATAAAGATAAATCCCTGCTATTAGCGAATGTTTTACAAGAAACAATGACGTCATAATTAAATTGTTGTTACATTAAGAAATAAACAATCTTATTTTAATTACGTAAAACGATTTATTTCGTTTTATCTTAATCATAGTTGATTTTATTTTACATTTTCACTGATCATGTGTTTTCGTTTTGCTATTTCCATGTTTTATTTAAAATATATATTTAAAAATTTTCCATAGACAATTATTTATACATATAGGCGTGGTACACTGACCAATGACAACAATCTTCATGGTCCATAAAACACTAAATACAATAACATAATAGGCCAAGGTCTTGGACTCTAAATACAGCTTGTTGAAAATATTATTATGTTTACGTCAGTGTTTTGGTCTTATATTTTTTTACAAAGTACTAAGGTCTTACAATTTTAAAGCAATTTTATCAATGATGCTTATGTTATTTCAACGTTTTGGCCTTAATAATACTTTGAGTTATGTATGTAAAATTATTGAAATTAGTAAATAACCTTTTGCTTTTACATAAAAATATCACAAATTACTTTGATGGGTATTTAGTACTAGTCGTCTTTTGGGGTGGAAGTTTTTAGTATTAGGTTTTCTTATGAGATAGATAGTTTAGTTCTAGATGTTTGTTTAAATGGATAGATAAGTATCTTTCTTTAATTTGAGATGGACAGTTTAGTTCTAGATGTTTGTTTAAATGGATGGATAAGTATCTTTCTTTAATTTGAGATAGATAGTTTAGTTCTAGATGTTTGTTTAAATGGATAGATAAGTATCTTTCTTTAATTTGAGATGGACAGTTTAATAGCTGCATCTGTTGTCATGGATTTATTAAGTCTTACCTCAATTAATATGATTCTTGTGAGACTCCTGGCGCCCAATAATAGTAGTCGGCGCCAAAGTCTGTGCGGTCATTATACAACAGGCTACCAAGTACAGAGAAAGGTGCCACAGTCTGTGAGGTCATTATACAACAGGCTACCAAGTACAGGGAAAGGTGCCACAGTATGTGAGGTCATTATACAACAGGCTACCTAGTACAGGTAGTGGCACCACAGTATGTGAGGTCATTATACAACAGGCTACCTAGTACAGGTAGTGGCACCACAGTCTGTGAGGTCATTATACAACAGGCTACCAAGTACAGGGAGCGCCGCCACAGTATGTGAGGTCATTAAACAACAGGCTACCAAGTACAGGGAAGGGCGCCACAGTCTGTAAGGTCATTATACAACAGGCTACCAAGTACAGGGACGCCGCCACAGTCTGTGAGGTCTATTACAACAGGCTACCAAGTACAGGGAAGGGCGCCACAGTCTGTAAGGTCATTATACAACAGGCTACCAAGTACAGGGAGCGCCGCCACAGTCTGGGAGGTCTATTACAACAGGCTACCAAGTACAGGGAAAGGCGCCACAATCTGTAAGGTCATTATACAACAGGCTACCAAGCACATAGTACTAATGACATAACAGTTATCTCTGGTCAGACATACACACATTTCGGGTACGAATTGATTTAATAAGCCACCAAACAATACATCATATTACCAATGTAAATGACTCTAATAAGCCACCATACAACACACCACATTACCAAAGTAAATGACTCTAATAAGCCACCAAACAAGTGAGGAAGAAATCTTTCTCTTGTGATATAATTTTATAGCAACATCTGATGCGCATTATTGTGTATTGCCAGTAATCGCTGCACCGAAATGCTCCGTTACAAATATATGTTAACATTGTGTTGTTCTTGAGAAAAGTTAGGATAGAAGGCACGAAACTTCATCTCTTTAATGCAATTTTAAATTTTATATACAATGCTATACTGTTTGACATTTTTATATACTTGTGTTAGTTTAACAAAAAATTTCATGTACTTTTTTAAAGTAATGTAAGAGGAACTTGAAACAAAGAGATTTTAATGAAATTAACATATCAACTTTTTCATTATTTATACTTAAATAAACTTTAAAATTAACCTATATGTTTGTTTAACTAATTTTAGAGCGTGTTTCTCTGATCGCATCTTTAAAAACAGTTATGTCAGTGGCATGCCACTGAACTCGATCCCTTTAATTAGGGATACAATAACATTCAAATGCCATGATGTTCGTCCCAACTAGTTAACACTGGTTTATGAAAAAAGCCTAATCTTGTCTCTATTGAATACTGTTTCTCACTTTCACTGTTACATTTAATGATACAATCGTAAATTATAAAATTTTATTTTTGGGTAAATCTTTTATAAATATATGTCTTTTTAAGTGCATAAAGCTGATTGCTTTATTTATATTAGTATATATATGTGGAAAACCTTTAAGCCATATAATTAGTGATACAATAAGGTTGAACTGCTTTGATTTTAGTCTCAACCAGTTAAAAGTGAAATCCGAATAAGCCATAACAATGTCTCTATTTTATTCCACATCTTTATGCACTGGTAGAGTAATGTGTTTGGTGGCTTTATACAGTCATGTACATTGGTAGAGTAATGTGTTGTTTGGTGGCTTTATAGAGTCATGTACACTGGTAGAGTAATGTGTTGTTTGGTGGCTTTATAGAGTCATGTATAAAGATTCATAATATAGACATAAATTCAAATAATCAAAACTGAAAAAGTAACGAATATACTCAGAGGAAATAATTGACGATTAGTATTTTTAATATTTTTTTTTAACAATGTAGCCCAACCTTTGACATCTTTTAATCACATGCGATATTGTTATAACAGAATTCATAGTACCAGCACTTAGCAATGAAGAACAAAGTAAAGTAAAGTAGTTATCGACTACAATCATAATATATCCATAAAAGACAAGTGACATTTCTTTTCTAAAATTATTGGACGACATGTAACATAAAACTAACTGAATTCATGTCAAATGTTTTAGGGATGTAGGCCATGCGGGGCTCGTGTCTCTACCACATGTAACATAAAACAAACTGAATTCATGTCAAATGTTTTAGGGATGTAGGCCATGCGGGGCTCGTGTCTCTACCACGTCTATACAGGGAAAGATCCTGCTCATTAACCATACTAAAAAGTTTTAAAAGCACTGGAATAAAACACTAATTGTTTTTCAATAGAAATTTTTTAAGGGGACAAGAAAGTAATTATTTAGTAACGTGCCAGCTTGTGAATGTCTCCGTGCTTGCTGTGGCACACGTGCCATGAGATCGCCATCTTATGCCAGCTAATGAAGCTCTCCGTGCTTACTGTGGCATTTGTGCCATAAGTTCCCCATCACTTATCTAGACTGTAATTTTAAGGAATCTCAAAGTATATAAAAATTCAATTAACATTAAATTTATATGCGAAACTATGTTATTCCTTTTTGGTTTAATCTTACCCATTCCGGATAATATATGTAAATTTGGGCTGTGGAGAATACGAAAATTTAATAGATTATTCTTTTGAGGTTTTAATCGATAAAAATAATTTAATCGATAGAATTCAATTAACATTAAAGAAGGTTTTTTTATAATAGCTTTTAAAATATTTATTAGTAGTAAATATTTTTGGTTACATACGTTTACCTCGTATTATTATTTTATTTATTTAATAGAGGTGCATACGTTAACAAAAAGGTTAACTTCCGTAATTCTTGCTTATTGTTACGTCACAAAACTTCAGAGCCACTGAATAACAGAGACTTAAAATAATTTATAAAACTTTGCCACAAACTTATAATGATCATCAGATAAATTCATTGTTAAATCCCTTATATTACCTTCACCAACTTGTCGTGGTCAGTAAGACGGGGAAAAAAAGTAAAATGGATCCACTTCTCGTTATGTTATCCAGCTCTAACGTTACACATATACATTTGTCAACTAGCAAGGCATGTATCAAAATATTAGATTAAATAAACGTACCTTACTTGAATTAGTGCACATTTATTTTATCTCTATATATTTATATGTCACCATCTGCTATTGTTTACTTCTCATGTCGCCGGAGTTCTTTCCAACAATTGTTGACCTCACAAGGCCCTCCCCGCCGTTGTACAGCAATTGGAGTTCAGACACGTTTTCTCAGTAACTTTTTTTTATTTCGGTATGATTTATATTAAACGAAATTTTTATTTTAAGATCCTTCTCATAAATAAGATATTTATAGTCTTTTTTACTGCTGTTTAAATTGTTGGCTGTCTAATTAAATCTCTTATATTAATTTTTTTTATTGTTGTTTAAATTGTTGGCTGGCTAATTAAATCTCTTATATTAACTTTTTACTGTTGTTTAAATTGTTGGTTGTCTAATTACATCTCTTGTATCAACTTTTTACTGTTGTTTAAATTGTTGGCTGGCTAATTAAATCTCTTATGTTAACTTTTTACTGTTGTTTAAATTGTTGGTTGTCTAATTACATCTCTTGTACCACATTTTTACTGTTTTTTAAATTGTTGGTTGTCTAATTACATCTCTTGTATAAACTTTTTACTGTTGTTTAAATTGTTGGTTGTCTAATTAAATCTCTTATATTAACTTTTTACTGTTGTTTGAATTGTTGGTTGCCTAATTACATCTCTTATATCAACTTTTTTACTGTTGTTTAAAGTGTTGGTTGTCTAATTAAATCTCTTATATTAAATTTTTACTGTCGTTTAAATTGTTGATTGTCTAATTAAATCTCTTATTTTAACATTTTTACTGTTGTTTAAATTGTTGGCTGTCTAATTAAATCTCTTATATATTGACTTTTTTACTGTTGTTTAAATTGTTGGTTGTCTAATTAAATCTTTTATATTAACTTTTTTACTGTTGTTTAAATTGTTGGCTGTCTAATTAAATCTCTTATATTAACTTCAAAGTCTTGACATTGACGGGCGGTAAAAATACAAGTAAAAAATGACGAAACCTCCTTGAGCTTATCGAACTGTAATGTTACTTTTAAACTTGGATCACATAGCAATGTAATGTTACATTTAAACTTGGGTCACATAGCAATGTAATGTTACATTTAAACTTGGGTCACATAGCAATGTAATGTTACATTTAAACTTTGGTCAAATAGCAATGTAATGTTACATTTAAACTTGGGTCACATAGCAAAGTAATGTTACATTTAAACTTGGGTCACATAGCAATGTAATAATACATTTAAACTTGGGTCACATAGCAAAGCAATGTTACATTTAAACTAAGGTCACATAGCAATGTAATGTTACATTTAAACTTGGGTCACATAGCAATGTAATGTTACATTTAAACTTGGGTCACATAGCAATGTAAAGAATCAATGTTTCTAATCAATCAAGTGTACCGCAATTTAATTAATACACTTCTGATTGCATAGAAAAAACTAGTTAATGCAATATATGAAATACCGTTAGGGTAGACACTGTTAGAATGTTTAGACGCATGACCTTAAGTCTGACTATTTATTACAAAGCTGTTCTCTAAACTGATCTCCAACACGACGACCTGTCTCGCCCACTTAGATTTTATTACAACTCTTGAAAATTGTTGCATAAAATACGTTGTAACCTGTCTCAACAACTCAGATTTTAATACACCTCTAATGGCTACCAAACAACACACTTAACTACCATATACATGGCTTCAATAAGCCACAAAACAACACAACACAACCATTGTACATGGCTCTAATAAGCCACAAAACAACACACTACCATTGTACATGTCTCTAATAAGCCACCAAAAACACATCACACAACCAATGTACAGTGCTTAAAAAAGCCACCAAACAACACCACAGTACCAATGTACATGCCTACAATAAGCCACCAAACAACACACTAAGAATTTACATGATTCTAATAAGCCACCAAACAACAAACGACACTACCAATGTACATGACTCTAATAAGCCACCAAACAAGACACCACACTACCAATGTAGTTGACTCAAATAAGCTTCCAAACAACACACCACACTACCAATGAACATGGCTCTAATAAGCCACCAAACAACACTCCACACTACCAATGTACATGGCTCCAATAAGCCACCAAACAACACACCACACTACCAATGCACATGGCCTTAATAAGCCACCAAACAACACACCACACTACCAATACATGGCTCTAATAAGCTTCCAAACAAGACACCACACTACCATTGTACATAACTCTAATAAGCCACCAAACAACACACCACACTACCAATGTACATGGCCTTAATAAGCCACCAAACAACACACCACACTACCAATACATGGCTCTAATAAGCTTCCAAACAACACACCACACTACCATTGTACACGACTCTAATAAGCCACCAAACAACACACCACACTACCAATGTACATGGCTCTAATAAGCAACCAAACAACACACCACACTACCAATGTACATGGCTATAATAAGAAACCAAACAACAAACTACCAATGTACATGACTCTAATAAGCCACCAAACAACACACCACACTACCAATGTACATGACTCTAATAAGCCATAAAACAACACATTACACAACCAATGTACATAACTCTAATAAGCCACCAAACATCACACCACACGACCAATGTACATGACTCTAATAAGCCACCAAACAACACACTTTACTACCAATGTACATAACTCTAATAAGCCACCAAACAACACACCACACTACCAATGTACATGACTCTAATTAGCCACCAAACAACACACTACCAATGTACATGATTCTAATAAGCCACCACACAACACACTACCAATGTACATGACTCTAATAAGCAACCAAACACCACACTACCAATGTACAATACTCTAATAAGCCACCAAACGACACAATACCAATGTACATGACTCTAATAAGCCACCAAACACTACACTACCAATGTACATGACTCTAATAAGCCACCACACAACACA
>MUZC01000485.1:0-12234 GCA_002072015.1 Radix auricularia
CCCCCGGCTACTGCGATGATCTTGCTCTCACTGAACGAATCTCTTGTGACTTGCAAGACGGATACGTTATGTATCAGACACCTTGCCCTATCCAGCGATGATCTGGCTCTCGATGTCTGGCTCTATGGGAACTTGCAAGACGGATATTGTACGTATGAGACATCTCGGACATTTCTATAGCACATTAATGCGTTGATGACTATTGTGGTGGACAGGCCCAAAGCCATTGCTTGTTTCTAGGGGTTCTAGCCCCTCTTTTTTCGCACACTTGTACAAAATGAAACCATGAAAGTCTTTTTCATGCAATATAATCTTTTTAGACGTGGATGACACTGTGGGTCATTAGCCGATTGTAGACATACAAGTAAGCGCATGTTCAGGCTTTCTCTCTCTGTAGTCTATGTACCTCTACTTCACCATCTGCCCGCTCACTCTAATCCAGAACAAGACCCGGTTACAACGGCTGGTCTATGAATACCTCAAAACTTCTCGCTCTCCTTATGTCTCTACCTCACACACCTCAGTTATCCGACCGGTGTGGACTGCCCCTTGCATGGACTCCGTTCTCCGATCCATTTTTTTAAATAGGATAACGTTTCAGGTACCTAATTAACTTTAAGTAGATCACATCTTTTTTTTAGTTTTATTTTTTCATATCATAGAACTGAATATAAATAGGCATCATCAATAGTGCCCTGAATGTTGCAGTCGTTTGCACAGGCATATGAACTGACACCTTTCTCTAAATTCGCATATCTAGAGAAGTCCATAATTGAATATTAGCCCTGTACAATGATTATGCTGTCAATACAGCTTTTTCACTGTGGACCTCTTCCCTAATTTTAAAACATCATTTTAAATGTGAAATCCACCACACAAAATATTAAACAAATCTTTGTTTGGTTATAATTTACTCTGAGTCTCAATAATAGAAATGTTTTAGCACATTAGGTATTTTGTGTTCTCTAACAGAAGGTATTTTCAACATAATTTTCATTACATGTCTATAATTTTAAAGCTACTGCAAAATTTAACCATAAATATACAATTTTTATATTTAGTATATGCATTTCAGTCATTTCAGAGTTCCGGTTTCCGGTTCAAGATGGAGGTTGTGTTTATCTTCTAGTTACCAAATAGGAAAATGTGCTTAAGTGTGTAGTGAAATGAAAAACTAAGACCTGGATATTCTTGGTATTAGTGAGTGTAGATGGACAAACGCAGGTAAACGGTTCTTATTTAATGAAAATCTACACATAATTTACTCAGGGAGAAAAGACGACCAGCACTCGGAAGGTGTCGCAATCCTTATGACACACAAAGCTGAGCGATCTCTCATCAGCTGGCAACCAGTCAACGAAAGGATAATAACAGCTAGATACCAAACAAAATATTTCAAATTATCTATTATACAGTGCTATGCACCAACCAACGACAACACTGACGTCCAGAAAGACTCATTCTACAATCTTTTGTCGGACACAATTAGTAAAATACCAAAAAATGATATTATTATTGTGATGGGAGATTTTAATGCCAAAGTAGGGGAGGACAACAAGGATATCGAAAGATGCATAGGAAAACAAAGCATCGGATATTAAAATCAAAATGGAGAAAGACTAATATAATTTTGTCAACTATC
The DNA here is from genome assembly GCA_002072015.1 of Radix auricularia. Classification (NCBI taxonomy): domain Eukaryota; kingdom Metazoa; phylum Mollusca; class Gastropoda; family Lymnaeidae; genus Radix; species Radix auricularia. Next base: position 1,643 of record MUZC01000485.1, read on the forward strand.
AAATCTTTAATAGCAAGCACACTATTTCCCCATAAAGATATACATAAAATTACTTGGGTCTCTCCGGACAACTGCACCAAAAACCAAATAGATCACTTCTGCATAAGTTTAAAATTTCGATCATCAGTCCAAGACTTAAGAGCATACAGGGGAGCAGATATTGGCAGCGTTCATAACCTCTGCATTGCGAAATTATTAATGAGATTAAAACATTTGAAGAACCCAACTAAAAATATGAAAATAGACTCCCAACGTCTGCAACTAAAAGACATCCAGGATGCTTACAATATCGAAATAAACAAAAATTACGCAGCTCTGTCAACTCTAATAGACAATAATAATGCTGAAAAGGGAATTGAAGCTAAATGGAACTTTCTTAAAAATACGATGAATAATACAACAGTCAACACAGCTGGCTTCAAATAAAGTAAGAAGAAAATGGATAAGTGAAAACACCTGGATAAAAATCCAAAACAGTAAACAGATGAAGCTAAATCTTTTATCAGCAAAAACGCCTTCCTTATATTTAAGAAGCAAACAACGCTACGCTCTGCTGGACAAAGAAGTGAAAGCCTGTGCACGAAAAGACAAAAACAACTTTGTAAACAATTTGTCTGCAGAAACGGAAATGGCAGCAAAAACAGGTAACAGCAAAATTTTATTTCACATTATGTGACAGCTGTGCAACCATCCACCCACAAAAAGTGCACCAATCCAAGACACCAACGGCAGATTATTAGCATCAGATAAAGAACAAAAACAAAGATGGGAAGAACATTTCAAAGAAATATTAAATAGACCACAGCCAATAACTACCCCAGTTATTGGTGAAGAAGAAAACATGCCCATTTTAACTGCATCATGTGCGAATTTCCCACTTGAAGAACTGAAACAAGCCATCAGGAAGTTAAAAAACAACAAAGCAACTAGAAAAGATGGAATTTCAGGGGAAATGCTAAAGTCTGCAGATGACAATGTTTTACAGCATTTATTGCTGTTATTCAATGACGTCTTGCGAAATGAATCCCCACCACAAGAATGGAAAGATGGTGCCATTTTTAAACTGCCAAAAAAAGGCGATTTGTCGGACTGCAGTAATTGGCGTGGAATAACTTTTCTATCTGTGCCAGTAAAACTTTTTTGCAGTGTCGTCCTGGAGAGAATAAAAAAGTCAATAGACGAAAGGCTCAGAGAAGAGCAAGCGGGCTTCAGACCACATCGATAATGTATTGACCACATATTCACATTCATAACTATCATCTAATAATCTGTTGAATATCAATCCCAGCTTATTTTAAATTTTGTTGATTTTCAAAAAGCTTTCGACAGCCTCCACCGACCTACACTTTGGAATCTCCTTAATATCTATGGTTTCCCAATATAATATGTGAACGTTATTAAACTTTTTATGCAGATTCACGTTGATGTGTGAAAACAGAGACCGGGAATTCTGACTGGTTCCCAGACGAAACAGGGGTGAAACAGGGGTGTGTCATGTCACCAAATTTGTTTTGGAGTAGCAATCGATTGGGTCTTGCGAAAATGCGCAGGTACCGGATAAGGCATCAAAATGGATCGAAAACAATATATTGGAAGACCTTTACTTTGCAGATGACTTGGCTATTTTAAGCCCAACGCTTTTGAACATCCAAGAAAAAACAGATCGTCTCCAGCACTTTTCAAATCAAATTGGTCTTGAAATCAACACAAACAACAAAAAAAATCATGGACCTCACCAACCAAACCAATGATATAAAACTTAATGATCAAATTATAGAGAAAGTAACCAATTTCACTTATCTAGGAAGCAAGATGACATATAATGGAGATAAAAAATCAGAGATGATGACTCGAATTGCATTGGCGGCAAGTGCTTTTAACAAACTTACAAATATTTGGAGATCAAGGACAATTAGCAAGCATACAAAACTTAGGCTATTCAACTCCTGTGTAATCCCCGTATTAACGCATGGATGCGAAAGCTGGAAATCAACTAAATATATAGAAAAAATTTAGTTGCATTCGAAAACAAATGCCTCCGAAAAAATTTAAATATAAAATGGAGTGATTTTAAATCAAATGAAACGATAAGAAAAGAAACCAATCAAGAATATGTGTCAAATTTTATCAGGAGAAGACGATGGAATTACATCGGTCATGTTCTTCGAATGGACGAAAGAAGACTCCCAAGTCAGGCCCTCATGTGGACACCCGCAGGAAAAAGAAAACAAGGAAGACCAATTTAAACCCTGCGTAGAACAATCATAAGAGAAAGCTCAACCATGGGTCTAAGAAATAACCAGGACTTGATACAATTAGCAACGGATCGTCNTATATTGCTCGTATATATATATATATATATACGAGCAATATAACCGTGCTAAAATACGGAGTAGGCACAAAATAAATAAAAATAACTATATTTCGTTTTTGAGTCTCTATTTCCAATATACATTTAATAATAAGTTTAATCGCATCACGAAATTTGTAAAGCGATGAATAAAAACAAATTCACCATTAAAATCACAATATGTGTGTGTGGGGGGATTTGGGATATTGTTTTTCTTTTTTTAAAGACAGACGTTAAATCGCAAGGTTTGGGCTTAAATTTACCTTTTTTTTTTTTTTTAAGCTTTTCAAAAAGAATATTTCATTGGCTAAGAAATAGTCTTGTTGCCACCCAGATTTCAGCATTATATTAACTCATCACCTTACAAATGAATAGAACTATTCAAATATTTCAAAAAGATGCCCTCATTTATAGAGATAACAATTTCACTTATTAGCCCCACTCTTCCACCAGTGCATTTAACACCTACACAAATTCCATTTTCTTATTTAAATCAGAGAACGATTACTTCCAATACAACTTTCCTTGTTGTCAATTCATAGAAAAATCGAATAATTTGTATTAGGTAATTATATAAGGTAAAAAATTCTTACACCAAACAAAAATTTGCATTTTTTATTCAAATCACTTATTAAATGCTTCAAATGCGGTACCGTATGCATTTTTCATTTAGAAATGTAGTTTTATGAAATTTTAATGTTTTTATAAGCTCGTACAAAAAATGTCTCCATTTGAGTATATACGTATATGTATTAAAACCTAAACTAAAATGTTAGTTTGATAATTGTGTCATTCATAATGGCTTTCCGCTCTTTTTTAGAACAATAACAATTTACAAAATTCTCAGATTTTTGTTTGTATAGGATAAACGAAATATTTTTTTGCATTTACATCTAAGATTGTAACAAATTTATTATTATTTTGCATTGTAAGTTTTTATAGCTTATAAATAACTTTTTTGGTCTTAATACATAACAATTTACTAGGCCGGGGCCGTTCATAAAACGCGTCATGCTATTTTTGACTATTTGAGCCCCCCTGCCCCCTGTCACAAATCTCGGACACCCCCCCCCCCTAAAGTACGTAAATCTTTCGTAGAAAAATATATATGTTATTAACAAAATAAATACAAGTAAACATAAAACAATGTGACGTCACACATGGCGGACACCCCCACTCCCTGTCACAAAATTTCCCACTTTCTTACAACCCCTCTGGTGCATGATGTACAATATAGACAGCCTCTAAACGGATTTGATTTTTTTAAAAATTAATTTTAAATACTATAAAAGCTAACTGACATTTAGTTAAGCTTGTAATACGAATCACGCATTAACGGAATGTTGTGTTCATAAAATTAACGGAGTTTTTAGCAGTCCAGTGCATAATTTTAACTATGTAAAAAATAAAAACCATTTTCTGCTTAAAAAGTCTTTTTAAGTTCCTTTCAATCTTTAATGTAACTTTTAGCAGTCTATAAAATCAATCGTTTTTTTCACAACTAATACAAACACACACCCACACACAGACGTACACCCCCCCACCCACACACATACATACATGAACTTACTCGAGCAAATGCTTATTCACTCACACACTCGATTTAGCAACAAAAAAGTATTGATAATTGTAAATTTTTACATTGTTCCCTTTTCCCAATTTATTATAATAAAAGCTCCATAACGTCACACATCATATATTGATTTACTGCGCGCAACACAAGACGTTCAGTTAATCTCAAAACCAAATCATTATGATATTACGTCTATATTTTCAATTTTTTTTTAAAAAAGTAATCGAGAGTTACCTTGGCTATAGCAGTTTAACGCACTGACTGACGGACGCGCTTATGCACATTATGTAATACATATACACATATTATTCCTGAGCAAATAAGCATGACAGTGAAAGATGGGGGCCATAACAGCAATTTCAGTGCGCATTTCCCGAGACCCTCAATGTCTCAGCTGTTCCACCCCCATCTCATGGCATTCACTGGCGTTGTTTTCATTTCTTCGTGCTGCTGTGTATGTCGGTTCTATCCTCTTCTTTGCAATCTCTATTGAATACTCTTTTGAATATGTTATGCCACGAGTTGTATCTTTTATGTAAGAATTCAAAACTGTCACAAAAATTGTAAATTAATGTTCTCTATTATTTTGATTGAAAACATTTTTATAAGATAAAGAGTCCCCTTGCATTTTATTTTTTATTCATACAAAGTATTTTTTTGCAAACGGATAACCCAGAACAATTAAATAGTTTACACTCTTAATTGTTTGTGTGTAAAATCCAAACTAATAATTGCAAGGAATGAGGTAAATACCTGCAGGATCTTTCACAGCAAGGAGTTAGATAGCAATCAGCACCATAACACCTTGTTTGTCTGAAAAAAGAAACGCATTTTATTCATAATTGCTTGCTTATGTGCATGGTCATTTTTCATCAATTACTCTATATTATAGAAAAAGCAGTGATTCAACAGCAATAAATTGAAATTGTCAAATTTATTATAGATACACATCACGTTGCATGCCCTCGTAGTTAAAAAAAAAAAAACACATTGCATATAAAACAAAATCAGGCCACAGCATTGTTTAAATACATTTTAAAATTTTGGATTGGATGTGAGTCAAACAATTGTAAATTTTGAATACTCCTATCAATATTGTTTGTGTAAATCATTCTCAAAGAAATTATAGCCAAAAACATAATAAAAATAAAAACATGGCTAGCTTTTTATAACTTGGTATCAATCAAAGAATGTTATTAATTAGACGTCTCGGAAAGTAGAGTTGTCTGATGTCCATTGTTCGATCAAACTTTCAACATTATGGTTATTTGTCAAAAAGAGCATCAATTCCTTCGTTTTATATTTCACTAGCAATTGCTGCGGTAAATTAGGATTTCAGTTATTGAAAAATGCGTCTTTTTTATATAACTCATTTTGAGAAAAAGCCTATCTTTAGGCAATAGTCCCCCCTAGTGAAAAGAGATTTAATATTTGTTGCTTCTTACCATCGCGGGAGTGTACTCAACAACTTCCTAAAATGTCAAGCTTCTACCTACACGGAAGATTGGAGAATTAATGTTGATTTAGATTTATATAGCCCATTTTAGGCAGGGGGGGGGGTTGGAAGGTTTAGGGCCCCAGGCCACACATGAGTGGAAATTGTATAACATTATGTAAATATTTTCCTTACTACTTTCGCGGGACGCTACTAAACAACTACAGAATGCTTTATACTTTTACCTACACAGAAAATGAGAGAAGCAGTAATGTTCAGTTTTTAATGGCTCATTTCATAGAAAAACAACATTGTGGCCCCCAGCATGCAGTAAGTGATAATTTAAATAAATATTCACCTGTTAACATTGATGAAGTGCACTCAACAACTTCCTAAAGTTTAAAGTTCTACATACTCGGCAAAAAGGACAATAACGATTTTTAATTTTTAAGGATAAAGAAAAATAGTTGTTGGAACCCCAGCCCCACATAATTTGGAATTTTAAATTTCCTTTTCGTTGTGAAAGGGTACTCAACAACTTCCAATATTTTTATGCTCCTGCCTACACCGGAAGGTTGAGAATTAGCAATGATTGAGTGAGTGAGTGAGTGTATTAAAAACTTTATTTGAGTTCTAGGCCCCAAGTAAGAGATATGTTTTATATGTTTCCCTTGCTACGATGGTGGAAAAGTATTAAACAACCCCCCCCACCCAAAGTTGTACGCCTTTACCCATTTGGGAAACAAGAGAATCATAGATTTTCAATTTTTATATAGCTCATATAAGAGAAAAAATGTTTTTGAGGCCCTGGCCCCCATGAGTGTGTATTTCAAAATTCTTTTACACCAATTTTTGTTATGAGAGGGTACTTATCAATTTTCAAAAGTTTCATGCTCCTACCTACACGGACAATTGGAGAATTGGTGATGAGTCGGTTTTAATATAAGAAAAACTATATTTGGGCCCCCGACCCCCATGAGAAAGAGTTGTAACATTATTTTAGAAAATTTACGTCGGGAGCGGATACTCAAATTTTTTTTCACAATTTCATGCTTCTATCTATACAGGAAAAAAGAAGAATTAGGGATTTTCAATTAGTATATAGCTTTTATAAGGAAAAAAATGTTTTTGTGGCCCAGACCCCTATGAGTAGTAAATTTATTTTTTTTTCAAATTATCATAGAATACATTTAGTCAAAAGATTTCCAAAGTGTCATGCTTCTACCTACACCGGAAATAGGAAAATTGGTTATTTTCAAATTTTATAAAGCCATTAAAAGGAGGGAAAAAATCTTTTGGGACCCCGGCCCCACATAAGCAAGATTTTAAATATTCCTTTTCGCTTATTTGCGTGGTTAGTGGGTACCAAACAACTTAAAAAAGTTTCATGCTTCTACCGACACAAGAATTCAGAGAATTAGTGTTGTAGTAAAAATAGTTTTTGGGCCCCCCGCCCCACATAAGGGAGATTTTTAAAATTATTTTTCACCAATTTTCTTAATTAGAGGGTACCCAAGAAATTCTTTTTACTTACATTGGAAATAGGAAAATTGGTGATTTTCAATATTTTATATAGCCCATATTAGGATAGAATTTTGGGGGGCCTCCGGCCCCACATGAGCTAGATTTAAAAAAAATTTTTTTGCCGATTTTCGTTGTTAGTAAGTACAGAACAATTTCCAAAAGTTTCTTGCTTCTACATTCACGGAAAGCTGGAGAATTAGAAATGCAGAAAAAAAAATAATTTTAGGCCCCCGGCCCCACATGAGGGAGATTTTAAAAATTATTTTTCGCCAATTTTCGTCGTAAGAGGGTACCCAACAACTTCCCAAAGTTTCATGCTTCTACCTACACGAGAAATTGGAGAATTATTGATGAATCAGTCAGTGAGTCAGTCAGTCAATCAGTCAGTGAGTCAGTCAGTCAATCAGTCAGTGAGTCAGTCAGTCAATCAGTGAGTGAGTCAGTCAGTCAATCAGTCAGTGAGTCAGTCAGTCAATCAGTCAGTGAGTCAGTCAGTCAATCAGTCAGTGAGTCAGTCAGTCAATCAGGGCTTTACTTTTATAAGTACAGATTATCGCTTTTTGTGTCGTAATCAATAAATTTTGACACAAGAATCCGATATTTTTGAGACAGCCATCTTACAACCCTACCCTCAAGATTTGGTAGAGAGTTTAATAAAAACATAGCACCATTGATTGACCTTTAACTCCGGGCTTAGAGCGCAATGATAATTCTAATATCTGATTCTAGCATAACAGTGTTTCCTCTCCCCATATTGTGGTAACCATGGCCTGATCTTGATTTAAGAACAAGGTTTGACTCTATCGAAGTGTATTCTACTCAAAGTTCTTCATTAACAAATAGAAAACTTCTAGTCATCAAATTTTTCTGGTATAGACATAAATTCACATCACGTAATGTAATATTACTGAATAGTAATAATTCATCTACTCTATCAACCTCTTTTTTTATACAAGACTTACACCCCTATCCGTGTCTTAACGATAGTAAAACTATAACTTGAGCTTCCTCTATCTGCTGCTATTAAACTTTTAAAAAAAAGAAAGAATTAGTGTAAATTTTTAAAATATAGTTAGCAATAAATAAATATTAAAAAACGCATAAAAATGTAATGTCTTGGATTTTAAAGTTAAAATTAATTTTAAAAACCTAAAATTAATATAACTTTTTTAAACATTGTTTTATGATTAACAAAAACATAAATATTATCTTTATCGCATGTGGTTCATAAGTTGTTGTTTTTTCTAAAAGCTCATAATAACATTTTTTCACTTTGTTTTCCTTAACACTTTTCACCCATATAATAAGTATTTCATAAAAATATATTTTTTTTCGGAAAAATATTTCAATATTAGTATTTCCAACTTAAGTCAATACATTTAAATGGTGTTATTTGTAATTTAAAAACAAACAAATAAATATTGATTTTTTAAAACTAATTTTCTTTATGAAACATTTATTTTAAAGTCAAAATTTTAAGTATCTTTCAAATTTTCTTGGAGAAGTTAAAGCTTATAAGAATATTATTAATAATTATTTATCTATTAAATTTTTTTTTTTAAATGTTTAAAACATTTTTTAAAGTTTAATGGCTATTTAATCGATTTAAATAATTTTAATTGATACAATTTTTACCGATTATCGAAACATTATTCAATAATTTCCGCAGCCCTAAATTGTAACAAGTAGCAATTTAAGTAGTTTTTTTCTTAGAAAACAGACGATAGAAGTTGTTTAAAGCACACTAAGAAATAATCGGCTACACAAACCTTTTGTATGGTGCTACAAGATTATTGCTATTATCTTCATCACTGTCAGGACGATAACCGTTCATGTTGTTAGGGTCTGAAAACAGAGAAACAAGAGAGCGCGTTTAATCGTAGTCACAATTAAGAGAAAAGTAATGTCAACGTAATATTAGTTAAAACTTTCAATAACATGGCATAGGAATAGAGTTCATACCTGGAAAAACACTATTTGTAACAGTTATTATGAGAGTCTAGTCTTTAAGTGTATTTCTTAGAAAGTGGGTCTTTTTTAGTGGCGTAGCTCGAGGGGGCGGTGGGGGCGGTCAGTCCTCGGGCAGCACTTTAGGCAATTTAAAAAGTACAGCCATTTCCGACAAACCTCCTTTAATTTTTGAAAAAACAAAATCAGGTTGAAACAAAAAAAGTCATGATTGCAAGTTTTAATTAACGGGTCACACATCATTTGTTTGATGACATATTAGTTGTTAAAACTAAGGCAAACCATTAAAAATATAACGCTTTGTTTTAAAAACCAATTATATACGAAACAGATATATGAAAGCTAGACAATTCACCGCTGGCCGAAAAATATGGGCTTTTTATATCGCCATGGCTGTTTTTTATTTGAATTTCAACATGCGCAGAATGATTTGTGAACAGGTACCTATGATGGTTGAAACTCGCAAACCTGTGTTTAACTTGCAAGTAGTAATGTATATTACTGTTTCAGTTTTTATGAAAGTATTGTAAGAGAATAATTAATATTGTAATTTATTTAAATTAAAATACGGTAATTTTATAAAATGTTACGCCTATTAAATTTAGATATTTTGGAAATAATTTAAATTATAACAAGAATATGAAAAAATATGTCCCCGTTAATTAACACAATTGGCATAAATATTAACAATTGACAGCTGAAGAAGTAATTAGTTAAACCAGATCAAATGCTTGAATTGTACTTGCTTCAATGCATTTTTTCTCATTTGCCTATTATATTTTATCTCAGTTTTTTGGAACTCGATTGTTGTTGTTTATTGTTTGTTTTGTTTTTTTTTCTTTCTTTTTAAAAAAAATAATGCAAATTAATTTCAAGGAACAAATAGATAAGCTATTTAAAAAAACGCTTTTATACCAGCCGAAACAATTTTTGAAGAAATATGAGAGTTGAAAATTCAGAAGACGTGGTTGTCTTTAAAAACAAGAAGTGCAAGAATAGTTATTTTTCTGAATAAATAGAAATTATAATAAAATAAAAGAACCCTTTGATCAGGTGCATATCCTTGCAAGTGAATACTAGTATACAATACAATGTAACCTTTTAAAAAAAGAACCCTTTGATCAGGTGCATATCCTTGCAAGTGAATACTAGTATACAAAACAATGTAACCTACTAAACGAAGAATTCGCACATCAAATAAATCACTGTTTCGACATTGATAAATAAAATGTTAATATTAAAAGAAAAATGATCCCGGTTATTACACCACTAAAAAGGCATTATGTTAGAAAAAACGAGGAGAAAGACTCTTTTATCTAAAAAAAAACTTTTTCAAGAGTATAGATTAGAAAATTATGTACCAAACAGAAAAATTGTAATCAGTGTTGCGGTTGTGAAAGTATCTTCTCCAAACTGAAGGTGATAAACAAAAATTAACTTTGTTCAACATTGAGTGCTTTAAGACCATACAATCTTGCAATACTGATAATAGAACAAGATATTACAAATAAATTGACATATTGATATCATAATGCACGATTTTTATATTATGAAAGTTAGTAAAGTAAATGTATGAATTAGTATACACACTAATATAAAAATAATTTATCTATAAATACAAAATAAAAGAATGTTAATTTGTACGGTTTTTAAAAATATGTGTTGCCTCAAAAAAGGGTGGGGGGTTTACCTGCCACCTCAGTAACTTTCTTGTGGCCTTTAAAAAGGTATCTTGCATTTTT
>MUZC01000485.1:28507-42283 GCA_002072015.1 Radix auricularia
TATGTTAGATATCAGAATTATGTAGTTATCAGTAATTGTGTTTAGATTTTAGACATATTTTTATGAATGTTATTGTGTAATGAATATACCTGACATTTTTTTATTTAAAAGTCATTTCTTTACATTTAAAAAAATAATTATTTTCTCTTTAATCCAACTACAAGTCACCACAAATGATGACGTAAAACTCTCTAAACTTTTACACATATTCTAATGACGTCAAATAAAAAAAAAAACAACTAATTATTTTGCACCATTTCGCTTGAAGAATTGTGTACTCGACTTCCGTCAATGGCGGCCGTTCCCTGCGCTCTCGATTCGAAATATTTTTTGGTAGTTTTAACGGGTTTTTTAAACGGATCGAGTAACTGAGTGTTGATGCACCAATGGCAGGTCAGGACATAGAAAAAACATATATACATCATGGGTCTAGGACGTATGGATCCTGTGATCAGGGTGATGACAGACGGACAAAACGGGTGCAATAGCAATTTCGACATCTCGAAAATGCGCTAAAAATGCCATAAAAAGGCACAAGATTTGATGGAAAACAACATAGTAAAAAAAGTAATTATGAGGTTTTAAATAATCATAACTTTTGAATCTCTTGGAATAAAAAGATGTTTTACTTTTATATTTTAAAAATAAATTTGAAATTGTCATCCAAGTACCTAATCTTAAATACGAGATTTAACTTATTTTTATTGCTATGTCTTAAAAATAACTCAACAAAACAAAAGTCAATTGCATGTTTTTATTTCTTCCCTTGAAATTTTCAGTTTAATGACGGCATAATCTCTATTTTTAGCTCTAACAAATTATCGATTAATTAATCGATAATTTTTCAAAAGTTAATGATTAAATTAAATTTAATCGTTAACAGCCCTATTTTTTATCTTTACGTTTATCTGAGGATTGTATTAAGTTATCTTTGTGATGTATTTCTAAATTACAATTAATTACCTTTTGTATAATTACAAATTTACTCTTTGTTCTTCTATCCATTAGTGTTTAAAGGTTTAATGATTTAACTAATGGTGTTACTCTTGTCAGTTTTGAACATTCTCCAGCAATGAATCTGGCAGTACTTTTTTTTGTTATATGTTCTAACTTATCAATATTTTTTAAGCTGTATGGGTCCCATACAGAAGAAGATGCATATTCTAGTATAGGTCTCACCAGGGTAGCATTTTAGTTTTATATCTTTGTTATGTTTGTAAAAGTTTCTATTTATAAAGCCTAAGGTTTTGTTTGATTTTTTAATAACTCCATTGATTCCAGATAGTTTCTTATTTATTATGAATCCTAAGCATTTTGCGTGTTTTGTTTGGGTTGGTACTTTTCCATGATTAAATTTAAAAATGAAGCACAGCAATCATAGCTTGCAATAAAAATAAGTTAAAGAAAGTATTTAAGTTTAATCACTTGGATAAAAAAAAAATATTTCTTTTAACAAAAAAAAAGTAATAGAGCTGTTTAGAAATTGTTTGATGATAAACAAAAACGTAAAGCTAATCTTTTTATCCCATATGGTTCAAAAGTTTGATTTATTTTTTGTAAGACAACAAAATCCCTTTTTTCACTGTGTTGTTTTCCTTTAAATTTTCTGTTCTGTTAGGGCATTTTAAATCCCCCCCCCCTAGAACTTAAGTATTTAATAATAACAAAGTATAACATTGTTAAGAGATACATTGAAATGTATTTAGTTCCATACAAAGTCAATTAATTTAAATTTTCGTATTGTTAATTAATAAAAACAATATTTATTTGTGAATACCATTTTCCTTATGAAACAGCTTTGCTTAAAGTTTTCAATGGAACATCTTTTTCTATATTGAAAAGTTTGTACAAAAAAAAAAACAACAAATTATCATTAATTATTATTAATAAGTCGAATTTAAAACAAAAATTTTAAAATTTTGTTTAATTTTTCTGGAAATTCTTAAAAATTATAATGAGTTTATTCAATAGAAATTAATAGTTAAACCCATCTCCTCGTACTGTGTGAATCATGCTGTTATAACCCTTTTCCCATTTTTTAAAATAAGAATTATTTATCGATAGAAATTAATCGTTTATTTATGCAATCCTAATATATATATATACGTAAACATATATTTATTCCAGGGTCTTAAGTAAGGTTTTCTGTATGATTGTACAAAACTGTTTTTTTTGCATGCATGATGCAGGAGTTGTAAAATTTTTCTTAGTAACTTATCGTCAAAATTTTCATGTTTGTACCTTAACGGAAAATTGGATAATACGTGAAGAGTCCGTTTTTATTTAAGAACAAAATACATTTGGGTTTCTGTCCCCAGTGTGTGATTATTGATATTTTTTTACATCTCTTACAAGTGCAGATGTATAGTCCTCAAATTTTTTAAGTCTCCTACTTCTACCTAAACAGGAAATATGATAATTAGTGATGTTCAGTTTTGAAATAGCTCATATTATGAAAAGACTGCATTTTGGCCACAAGCCCATATTTAAAAAAAAGCTTAAATACATTTTCGCCTGTTACCAGTGTGGAATGAGTACTCAATAGTTTCCTAAAATTTCATGCTTGTGTATACTGCGAAATAGGAAAATTATTGATTTTCAACGTTTATAAAGCACATTTAAGGATATAAATGGTTTTTGTTCCCCGGCTCAATACGAAAAAGAAATTTTTGAAGAACATTCCCCATGTAATTCTGTGTACGTGTACCAAATTACACGTTACTGGAGCGACTTGATTTGGTTAATATAGCGCAATAAAGGAAAATAAAACAGTTGGGCCCCGGTCCGCTATTAGAGGAATTTTAAAATTATTTTCCGCCATTATTATCGGGAGAGCGCGCTTATCTTATCTTAGATATACAGACGCTTCTTCTATGCAGAGGATAATTGCGTCCACAGACCATGAGATATGATGTTGGCAAGTGATGCAGCGGTCACAGGCCATGGCTGTAGGGGTTCCACGCCTTACCCCAGCCGCCTAACTATTGTCTAGTTAGGTACCTATTTAGAGCAGGATGACTCGGGGATTCCTCAGGCCCCGGGAACGAATCCTCACCTTCGTGTGGATTCGAACTCGTGACCATCCGTATGAGAGTCGAGATACACGTTACCAGTGTGGAATAAACAACTTCCAAAAGTCAATGTTTTTACTACATGGTATTTAGGAGAATTAGTAATGATTAACTTTTTAATACAAGATAAACATGAATTTGGACTACATGAGTTGGAATTTTAAAATAAATATTTTACAAATTATCGTCGGGGCAGTTTATTTAGTACTTTCACAAAGTTTCGTGCTTAAAACTTTAAGGTAAAGAGGATACTTTTTAATTTTTTTTATATAGATCATTGGACCCTGGCCACCAAGAAATAGATAATGTAAATATATGCATCACGTTTTAATTCTGCAACAAAATATTTTACAATGTAGAATGCGCTTTAAAAAAGCTAACACAAATTTTGTTATAGTGTATTTCTACATAAAATAATAAAGCATCGACATTATATCTTGGAATATCGCCCTACATGTTTATAATCAATCCTTGCAAAAAATTCCATAATATTTAATACATTCGTTTTCCAGAAGCTTAATTGTGTTTTATCCAATTATCCTAAACGAGCAAAATACCCGTGCTACGCTACGGAGTAGGCACAATAAGAATAACTTTATTTGGTTTTGGGTCTCAAATTCTCCTTAAAAATAAAAGTAAACGCATCTCGAAATTAGGGTAGTGATAAATCAAACCCCTTCTTAAAAAAACGATATGTGTGTCGAGAAAAACAAAAATATTATTAATTTAAATATTACCCATCAATTTTGGCATTTGTGCTTCAATATAACATCATCATTATCATCCGTGGCTCTACAGCCCATGTATGGCCCTGGCCTGCTCAACCACATCCTTCCATTCAGATCGATTGATGGCTTTCTGTCACCATGCTCGAACCCCTTTAATATCACGTGCTATATACCCTATCAGAATAACAAATGTCGTTAACCGTTACAAAAATCTAACGGGCAAGGGCGGCAAGGCTCACTTTCTTTTTACTTGGATCAAAACATGAAAACAATATCTTTCCACGTGATTCCTTTTGCTCTTAGAAATAGCTTTCTAAACACCCATTTCATTTAATGACTAAGCATGAAATTAGTTCAAACGAATAGGATATTTTTATCCTGATAATATATGTGAATTTTGTGGCTTGGGGAGAGTGGAAAAATGGTTTATTTGTTTTAAAGGCACATGTTCCTTTAACGTGAATAAAAACATAAGAACAATGCTGCTTTTTCAGAAAATGGTNAGAAATTGATCTCCTTACAAATTTTATGTCAATTATTATATATTCCCGCACATTTTTTCTAATAGTAACAATTCACTTATATCAATCTTTATCCCGTTGTATACTATTCATCTAATAAACTCAAAACAGCTTGGCACAAAATGAGTTGTTGTCAGTGTGTTTTTTCGACATAACACGTACTTTTTTATGCTTGATCCTATTTATAAGTCGTAATACCCATGATATTTCTTTACACTTATTTGCACCTTAAAACTTAAAGAACAGTTTTTACCCGAAGCGCATATCATGCAACCGCATTTTTCGAGAAATGTACCCGATTTTTTAAAAAATGGATGTTTCATCATTCGTTAGTTCTTTGAGTAAAATACATGTTTTAAGATTACTTTTTTCATGGGCAAAGCTCTCCAAAAAAGTATTTCTATATCTAGGCTAAGAATGGCCTTAGTCAAATAAATAGGGTTTTTTTTATGCGCCAGATATTAATTATGTGAATATTGATTCAAAATTAAAGTATGTATGAGTTAATTTGTTTTAAAGAAACACATTAAATCGCAAGTTTTTAGCTGAAAATGTACCTTCCTGGTTTACTTTAAATGTGCAAAAAGTATTTTCTATTTGGTGCTTGGATACTTCGACCCCGGAAAGTTCGACCACAGGACGTTTCGTTCCCAGGTCGTTTGGACTCTGGATGTTTCGACCACGGACGGTTCGACCCCGGGTGAATCGATCCTGGACAGTTCTATCACGGGACTTTTCCACCCTATGGTCTTTCGACCCTTAACGTTTCGACACTTTCGTTTCTAAACTGAGATTTGTTTCATTTATAATGTGTTGTTTTATTACTATTATTATTTTTAAATAAATTATGAATTAGAAATTAAAAACATAATTTCAACTCCTATCCCATACACACTTAAAAAGGACCTAGGTTAAATTGGGTTTTAAAGATGTATATCTTTAAGTGGCTCAATGATTTTCGCTGTGATAACAAAAATAAATGATTTTTTAAAACGATTGTCGATAAGCTGAAAAATTATGAATTATTTTTATACCATTAACTAAATTTATATATACAAAAAATAATAATAAATTTCTACGGTGTAGATTGAAAGTGGCCGAAACGTCCGGGGTCGAAACACCCTTGGGTCGAAACGTCATGTGGTCGAAACGACCTGGGGACGAAACGTCCTGGGGACGAAATTACATGTGGTCGAACTGGCAGGGTCGAATCGTCCGGGATAGAATGATCCGTAAATCTTACTATTTATATATTTTTAGGGATTTAGTGTTTTTATTTGCCTGCATAAAGTTCACTGGTTTATCCAAAAATCATACCAGCTTGCAATATTATATTTCCGATAATATATTACAGTAAAGAAAACATTTGGCGTAAAATCAAACAACTATGAGTGGTTTAAAGAGATAAATACTGGTTGTTATGTTAGAGGCGCAACTTTAGCAGACTTAGAAATTAGCAAATCGCACACACATACGCACATAGCCACTCCCCCCACCACAAACACACACAAACTTGCACCAATTGACAATACTACAGTTTTTTTTACCAAAGCACGCATCATAATATTGCATTATTCTAGCAATAAGTCTTTTTTGACGTAAGATTTTTCATTCATGTACCAATTAATCCACAACATCCATTCCTTAACAGTTTATGGATGACATTTAATTAGGACAAATGAAATTTATTTTTATTGAGCCGTTTGGAAATGTTTTTATGATGAATCACTTGATAAATACTTCAAAAGCGGTTCCATGTTAAGTTTTCTATTAAGAAATGTCATTTTCTGTAATTTTGACTTTTTATAAGCCCGTATAAAATTTGCTTCCATCCGATTATATACATAGATATCTAAAAGCTCATATTAAAATGTAAAATTGATATTTCGTCTGCAATTATATAATTTCTTCACATTTATTTCTAAACTTATTTAACAGTGACTATGAGATATTAGTTCGACCCATCTTCGTGTGATTTTATTAATGTAAAATACAATGTCAAATTTTAGAAAGGTTCCATTCTCTTTAAAAATAATTATGCGCCAATTAGCCTCAATGTTACCCAATTATATATTATAACTAAATTATGCATTTCAATAGCGACTATGCGTTCTTTTCACTGTTTATTTTCTAATGCTCAAAGGCTCATTTCTTCTAAAATGAAACATAAAGAAAAACCATCTCTGAAAAAAATTTTGGAGATTGATCCTCTCATTAACAATTTTTTAAGTCACATTCAATGACTTCCCGTTATCTTTTATTCAAGCACCCACGAAGATCGCATTGGCATAAACTTGTGTTCATAAAATTAACGGAAATTATTATAATCCAGTGCATAATTTTAACTATACCTAAATCATTACCTTGTAATGTCTTTTCAATATTTAATTTCACTTTTAGCAATCTATGAATTAAATCATTATTTAACAACTAATACAAACACACAGTCACACGCACACACAGACGCGCGCACACACGCACACACATATGAACACACTCGCACAGATGCATATTCACACACTCGGATTATAATCAAGATAAAAAGTAACATCAAATAAATTAATATAATAAAAGCTTCATGACGCCACTTAATTTTATTTTTACGGCGCGCAAAACCACACCCTCTGTTAATCTCAAACCCAAAATCATTATGATTTTGCGTCTATATTTTCAATTTTAAAAAAAAGTTAGCAAGAGTTGCGTGGTATAGGGGCTTCACACACACACACACAAACACACACACACACTGACAGACGGAAATGTGCTTAGGTGCATTATTATATAGACGAGCCAAATACCCGTGCTACGCTACGGGGTAGGCACAATAATTCTCCTTAAAAATGAATGTAAACGCATCTGGAAATTAGGGTAGTGATAAATCAAACCCCTTCTTAATAAAAACAAAGAAAAGTGTGTCGAGAAAAATAAACATATTATTAGTTTAAATATTACCCATCACTTTTGGTATTTCTGCTTTAATATAGCAACATCATTATCATCCGAGGCTCTACAGCACATGTAGGGCCCTGGTTTGCTGAACCTCATCCTTCCATTCAGATCGATTGATGGCTTTCTTTCACCATGCTCGAACCCCTTTAATATCACGTGCTATATACCCTATCAGAATAACAAATGTCGTTAACAGTTACAAAAAGCTAACGGGCAAGGCTCACTTTATTTTCACGTGAATCAAAATATGAAAACAATATCTTTCCACATGATTCCTTTGGTTCTTAGAAAAAGCTCGCTAAGCAACCATTTCATTTATAGTCTAAGCATGAAATTAGTTCAAGACGAATAGGATATTTTTAGCCAGATAATATTTGTGAATATTGTGGCTATGTGAGAGTGGAAAAAATGGTTTATTTGTTGTAAAGGCACATGTTTCTTTAACGTGAATAGAAACATAAGAACAATGCTGTTTTTTAAAGAAAATGGTGAGAAATTGATCTCCTTATAAATTTTATGTCAATTATTATATATTCCCGCTCATTTTTTTCTAATAGTAACAATTCACTTTATATCAATCTTTATTCCCTTTGTATACTATTCATCTAATAAACTCATAACAGCTTGGCACAAAATGAGTTGTTCTTAGTGTGTTTTTTCGACATAACACGCACTTTCCTTGCTAGATACTATTTATAAGTCGTAATACCCGTGATATTTCTTTACACTTGATATATTTACACCTTAAAGAACAGGTTTTACCCGAATCATATGTCATGCAAACGCATTGTCCGAGAAATGTACCAATTTTTTAAAATGAATTTTTCATCATTCGTTAGGTCTTAGAGTAAAATACTTGTGTTAAGATTACTTTTTTCATTGGAAAAGCTCTCCAAAACATCATCTCTATTTCTATGCTAAGCATGCCCTAAATCAAATAAATAGGATTTTTTTTTTGCGCCAGATACTTTACTTTAGTTATGCAAATAGTATTTTCTATTTGGTGGTTGGACACTTCGACACCGGACGATCCGACCCCGGACGGTTAGACACTGGCAGTTTGACCACAGGACGTTTTGTCCCCGGTCGTTTCGACTCCGGTTGGTTTGACCACGGAAGGTTCGACCCCGGGGGGATTCGATCCCGGACAATTCCGCCAAGGGACGTTTCGACCCCGAACGTTTCAACCCCTTTCTATCTACACCGTAGAAAATTATTATTATTTTTGTTTGTATATATAATTTTAAAAATACTGGTTGTCATGTTAGAGGCGCAACATTAGCAGACATAGAAATAACCAAATCACACACACATACGCACATAGCCCCTCCCCCCACACACACAAACTTGCACCAATAGAAAACTCTACAGTTTTAACCATAACACGTACCATAATATTGCATTATTAAATTATTCTAGCAATAAGTCTTTTTTATGTAAGCTTTTTCATTCATCTACCAATTAATCCACAACATCCATTCCTTTATAGTTTATGCATGCCCTTTATTTAGGACAAATTAGATTTATTTTTATTAAGCTGTTTAATACTTATGTGATTGGGATGCGTAGGGTTGGGGAGATTTTTTAATATTGTCTATTTGCTTTAAAAAACACGTTGAATTGCAAGGTTTGGGTTTAAAATTTTATACTGCTGGTTTTCTTAATCTTTGCAAAAAGGACATTATCAGTGGCTAAGAAATACTGCCACTCAGGGCTCGGAAATATTATAAACTCATGACCCAAGAAATGAAAAGCACCCTTCAAATAGCTCACAAAGTTGCCCCTCTTTATAAAAATTACAATTCTGCTATTTAACTTACAACAGTGTATAGATCTAAATGCTTATACACGTACCATTTTTTAAATTTAAAATCCCTGAGCGTTTACTTTCAATACGAATTTCCTTAATGCCAGTTTATAATGAAATCGATCAAAAAAACTCACTTGTATTATGTAAGCACATAAGAGAAATACCTCTTCCTCCTAACAAATATTTGCAATTGTTTTTACGATAAATCACTCGTTGAATGCTTCAAAAGCGGTTTCGTGTTTATTTTTCTTTAAGAAATTTTTATTTTCTGTAATTTTGACTTGTTATAAGCCAGTATAAAATTTGCCTCCATCCGATTATATACATAGATGTATAAAAGCTTATATTAAAATGTAAAATTGATATTTCGTCTGCAATGAAATAATTTCTTCACATTTATTTCTATACTTATTTAACAGTGACTAAGAGAAATTAGTTCGACCAATCTTCGTGTGATTTTATTATTGTAAAATACAATTAAAATTTTTAGAAATGTTCCGTTTTCTTTAAAAAATAAGTATGCGCCAATCAGACTCTATCTGACCCAATTACATATTATAACTATAAACAATGAAATAACGACTATATGTTCTTTTCACTGTTTATTTTCCATTGTGGCAATTCATGCGATTAATCGTCCAATTAATTCGCAAGGGCTCATTTCTTCTAAATTGAAACATAAAGTAAAACCATCTCTAAAAAAATGATTGGAGATTTATCTTCTCACTAACAGTTTTTTAAGTCACATTCAATGACTTCCCGTTATCGTTTATTCAAGCACACACGAAGAACGCATCAGCAGAAACTTGTGTTCATAAAATTAACAGAATTTTTCAAAACATAATTTTAACCAAACAGAAACCATAACCTGGTAACATTTTTTCAATATTTAATTGCAATCTATGAAATAAATAGTTATTTCACAACTAATACAAACACGCACACACAGTCGCACAATACACACATATGAAAACACTCGCACACATGCTTATTCACACAATCGGATTATCAACATAAAAGTAACATCAAATAAATTAATATAGATTTAATAAAAGCTTCATGACGCCACTTTAATTTTTACGGCGCGCAAAACAACACGCTCTGTTAATCTCAAAACCAAAATCATTATGATTTTACGTCTATATTTTCAATTGAAAAAAAAAAGTAATCAAGAGTTGCGTGGTATAGGGGCTTCACACACACACACGGACGCGCTTAGGCGCATTATTATATAGACGAGCAAAATACAAGTGCTACGCTACGGGGTAGGCACAATAAGAAAAAATTTATTTGGTATTTGGTCTAAAATTATCTTTAAAAATTATTGTAAACGCATCTGGAAATTAGGGTAGTGATAAATCAAACCCCTTCTTAATAAAAACAACGAAATGTGTGTCGAGAAAAATAAAAATATTATTCATTTCAATATTACCCATCAATTTTGGTATTTATGCTTTAATATAGCATCATCATGATCATCCGTGGCTCTACAGCCCATGTAGGGCCCTGGCTTGCTCCACCACATCCTTCCAGCTACAGCCCATTTAGGGCCCTGGCCTTCTCAGCCACATCCTTCTATTCAGATCGATTGATGGCTTCTTTCACAATGCTCGAACCCATTTAATAACGCATGCTATATACTCTACCAGAATAACAAATGTCATTAACAGTTTAAAAAATGTAACTTGCAAGGCTCACTTTCTTTTCACTTGAATTAAAACATGAAAACAATATATTTCAACATGATTACTTTGGTTCTTAGAAAACACACATTTCATTTATAGTCTAAGCATTAAATTAGTTCAAGACGAATAGTGTATTTTAAGCCAGATAATATTTTTGAATATTGTGGCTTGGGGGGAGAAGAAATTCTGGTTTATTTGTTATCAAGGCACATATTCCTTTAACGTGAATAAAAACATAAGAACAATGCTGCTTTTTAAGAAAATGGTGAGAAATTGATCTCCTTATAAATGTTATGTCAATCATATATTCCCGCACATTTTTTCTAATAGTAACAATTTACTTTATATCAATCTTTATTCCCGTTGTATACTATTCATCTAATAAACTCAAAACAGCTTGGCACAAAATGAGTTGTTGTCAGTGTGTTTTTTCGACATAACAGGCATTTTCTTATGCTACATCCTATTTATAAGTCGTAACACCCGTGATATTTCTTTACACTTGATCTATTTACACCTTAAAGAACAGTTTTTAACTGAAGCGTATGTTATGCAACCGTATTTTCCAAGAAATGTACCCAATAATTATTCTCCAAAATAAATACGCCATCATTCGTTATGTCTTAGAGTAAAATAGATGTTTTAAGATTACTTTTTTATGGGAAAAGCTCTGCAATTTTTTTTTTCCATTTCTATTCCCAAACGGGTTTAAAATTTTACACTGCTGGTTTTCTTAATCTTTGTAAAAAAATATTATCAGTGGGTAAGAAATAGTGCCATTCAGGGCTCGGCAATTATTATAAACTCATGACCCAATAAATGAAAAGCAACCATCAAATAGTTTACAAAGTTTCCTCTCTTTAAAAAAATTACATTTCCGCTATTTAACCGCATTCTTTCAACAGTGTATAAACGCTTATACACGTACTATTTTATTAATTAAAATCCCTGAGCGTTCACTTTTAATACGAATTTCCTTAATGTCAGTTTATAATGAAATCGATCCAAAACACTTACTTGTATTAAGTAGGCACCTAAGAGAAATACATCTTCCTCCTAACAAATATTTGCAATTTTTTAAATGATAAATCACTTGTTAAATGCTTCAAAAGCGGTTCTGTGTTAATTTTTCTATTAAGAAACTTCATTTTCTGTAATTTTGACTTGTTATAATCCCGTATAATTTCTGCCTCTATTCGATAATATACGTAAATAAATAAAAGCTTATATTAAAATGTAAATTGATATTTCTTCTACAATTAAATAATTTCTTCACATTTATTTCTATAGCTATTTAACAGTGACTAAGGGAAATTCGTTCGAACCATTTTCGTATGATTTTATTATTGTAACATACAATTAAAATGTTTAGAAATGTTCCATTTCCTTTACAAATAAATATGCACCAATCTTTCCCAATACGTATTGTAACTATAGCTAATGCAATTTCAACAGCGACTATAAGTTCTTTTCACAGTTTATTTTCCATTGTGGCAAATGTATGCGAGTAATCATCCATTTCTATACTAAAATCAAACATAAAGTAAAAACCATCTCTAAAAAAATCATTGTTCTTCTCATTAACAGTTTTTTAAGTCACATTCAATGACTTCCCGTTATCTTTTATTCAAGCACCCATGCAGATCACATCGGCAGAAACTTGTGTTCATAAAATTAACGGAATTTTTCATAATCCAGTGCATAATTTTACCTATACATAAAAGATTACGTGGTAACGTCGTTTCAATATTTAATTTCACTTTTAGCAATCTATGAAATAAATCGTTCTTTCACAACTAATGCAAACACACAGTTACACATACACAGACGCACATACACAAAAACACACTGGCACACATGCATATTCACACACTCGGATTATAATCAAGATAAAANATTGTTTTTTACATCGCGCAAAACCACACCCTCTGTTAATCTCAAACCCAAAATCATTATGATTTTACGTCTATATTTTTTTAATTAAAAAAAAAAGTTAGCAAGAGTTGCGTGGTATAGGGGCTTCACACACACACACTGACGGACGGAAATGTGCTTAGGCGCATTATTATATAGATATCACATAAAATATATCTTCTTCTAGATCATTTTGGGAGCGTTATAATAAGCAATTGAGCCCAGGGTGTTGGTCATTCTCCTATCTGCAGGATCTTGGTGCACATGTTGGTTAGAATGTTTATGACTGGGTCAACTCCTACCTGAATCAGTTCACCTGGGATGTTGTCTGCTCCAGCCGATTTTTACTTTTTCAGCTTTCGCACAGCCAGCTCCACCTCATCACGGAAAATGGAATGCATGTCTATGTTAGATGACGTTGGGTAATTGAGCACTGATTCATTGCACGTTTAGTCTTCATTGTATAGCTCAGCTACAGTATTCGGTCCATCTTTTTATTATTTCTTGTTCTGCTGTAATACATTTCGCATATTTATCTTGTATTGTTGAGATGCGACCTTGCTTTGTGGATGTCAGATCTTTGACAATCATGTTAGCCTTTTGAGTTGTTCCTTAGCAGATTTTCATCGATGTCTGAGCATTTTTGTTCTATCAGGTTTGTTTTTGCTTTATTCATTTCTTTCCTGAGCATTTTATTGTATGCTCTGTATTTGGTTGTTCATTCTGCAATATTATTTACGTTTTAAAGTTTTCTTCTCTCATCGCATACACTGTAAAAAATCTTACCGTTAAATAACAGCCCGGTGTTTGAAATCAGCTGCCATTAAGGGAACGTATAATTGGGGTGTTTATGATAACTTACCGAAGCGATAACTTAACGTTAATGACTTACTGTTATTTAGCGACCGAATGACGTAAACTTTTCGGACACCGTTAACGATAAGTTAACGTTATTTTGAAAAAAAACGATAACTACCCCTCCCCCATTTTAGGGCACCTCGACCCCCAGTAATTCAGCCCTTGTTTAAAAATTAGATCGAGACAACAATACTAACTTGAAGCAAATAAAAGATAAAAGTATTTTAACAGTTAAAAAAA
>MUZC01000485.1:112232-129295 GCA_002072015.1 Radix auricularia
TAAAATAAACTAGTTACTGACTACGAACATAAAGAACAAAGTTTGTTAAAATAACTTAGTTACTGACTACGATCATAAAGAACAAAGTTGCGTAAAATAAACTAGTTACTGACTACGATCATAAAGAACAAAGTTTGGTAAAATAAACTAGTTACTGACTACGATCATAAAGAACAAAGTTTAGTAAAATAAACTAGTTACAGACTACGATCATAAAGAACAAAGTTTGGTAAAATAAACTAGTTACTAACTACGATCATAAAGAACAAAATTTGGTAAAATAAACTAGTTACTGACTACGATCATAAAGAACATAGTTTGGTAAAATAAACTAGTTACTGACTACGATCTTAAAAAACATAGTTTGGTAAAGTAAACTAGTTACTGACTACGATCATAAAGAACATAGTTTGGTAAAATAAACTAGTTATTTACTACGAGCATAAAGAACATAGTTTGGTAAAGTAAACTAGTTACTGACTACGATCATAAAGAACAAAGTTTGGTAAAGTAAACTAGTTACTGACTACGATCAAAAAGAACATAGTTTGGTAAAATAAACTAGTTACTGACTACGATCATAAAGAACATAGTTTGGTAAAGTAAGCTAGTTACTGACTACGATCATAAAGAACATAGTTTGGTAAAATAAGCTAGTTACTGACTACGATCATAAAGAACATAGTTTGGTAAAGTAAGCTAGTTACTGACTACGATTATAAAGAACATAGTTTGGTAAAATAAACTAGTTACTGACTACGATCATAAAGAACATAGTTTGGTAAAGTAAACTAGTTACTGACTACGATCATAAAGAAGATAGTTTGGTAAAATAAACTAGTTACTGACTACGATCATAAAGAACATAGTTTGGTAAAATAAACTAGTTACTGACTACGATCATAAAGAACATAGTTTGGTAAAAGAAACTAGTTACTGACTACGATCATAAAGAACATAGTTTGGTAAAATAAACTAGTTACTGACTACGATCATAAAGAACATAGTTTGGTAAAATAAACTAGTTACTGACTACGATCATAAAGAACATAGTTTGTTAAAGTAAACTAGTTACTGACTACGAGCATAAAGAACATAGTTTGGTAAAGTAAACTAGTTACTGACTACGATCATAAAGAACATAGTTTGGTAAAGTAAACTAGTTACTGACTACGATCATAAAAAACAAAGTTTGGTAAAGTAAACTAGTTACTGACTACGAACATAGACAACATAGTTTGGTAAAGTTAACTAGTTACTGACTACGAACATAAAGAACAAAGTTTGGTAAAATAAACTAGTTACTGACTATGAACATAAAGAACAAAGTTTGGTAAAATAAACTAGTTACTGACTACGAACATAAAGAACAAAGTTTGGTAAAGTAAACTAGTTACTGACTACGATCATAAAAATCGCTGAAGACAAGTAAAGGTCATGTGAGAATTTTTTTCAAAATTACTGGTTGACATGTAGCATAAAACTAACTGAATTTATCTCAAATGTGCTTGCGATGTAGGTCATACGGCTGATCTGATCGCTACCACGTCCGTACAGGTAACAGATGCACAGGTCCCTCGGCTATCTTTACATTTCTACCGGTCAACCATACTAAAAGTTTTAGAAGCACTAGGTTTCCCTTATTTATATTCAATAGAATTTCTAAAAAACAAAAAATTGTTTAAGGAAGTCTTGAGCTGCGTGCCGGCTCATGAAGTGGTGCGTGCCAACTCTTTCACGAGTGCTGGTGTTGCAAAATAAATCCTCCCCCATACAAAGCCTCCCCCAGGAGGTTCCATTTTAAAACAAACTCTCTCCTGGAGAAAATATTTTGCTCCCAATTAAAATAAATTCTCCCCTTCTCTGTAAAATAATGTATCCCCCAAAATAAATCCGCCCCATCACACTTTCGATATTAAACAAAGAGATCATTGAAAAACAAAAGAATATAGAGTACTTACTTTTGTATTGCTGTAATATTCATATTTTTTTTTACTGTAATACTATTTATGGCAGTGGCGTAATTATACAGAGATATGAGGGGCTGATGAGCATAACGTTTGACACTTCTCAGGGGGGTAACATAATTTGAAAATTGCTTGATTACTTGATTTTTTCACCAATGTACAAATTGAAGCACATGGAGTTTTTGGTGTATAAGGGCAATAGTTATGTTTCATAAAGCAAGGATTAAGTCTTTGAAGGCATTGTTGCGTACTGGGTTCTCGATACAATCTTAATAAAGACAGACTCTTGTTGAATAGAAGGTGTCTTTATTGAACTATAAATACACGTATAAATCCTTCATACAGCCATCGAGCCTTGTTATTTATTACACAGCTGTTCTCTAAACAGATCTAGAAGACGACGACCTGCCTCACCCACTTAGATTTTATTACACCTCTCTAAAATTATTGCATAAATCACGTTGTAACCTGCCCCACCCACTTAGATTTTATTACACCTCTCTAAAATTATTGCATAAATCACTTTGTAACCTGCCCCACCCAGTTAGATTCTATTATTATACCTCTCAAAAATTATTGCATAAATCACGTTGTAACCTTCCCCACCCACTTAGATTCTATTATTACACCTTTCTAAAATTATTGCATAAATCACGTTGTAACCTGCCCCACCCACTTAAATTCTATTATTTCACCTCTCTAAAATTATTGCATAAATCACGTTGTAACCTGCCCCACCCAATTAGATTCTATTATTTCACCTCTCTAAAATTATTGCATAAATCACGTTGTAACCTGCCAAACCCACTTAGATTTTATTTCACCTCTCTAAAATTATTGCATAAATCACGTTGTAACCTGCCCCACCCACTTAGATTTTATTACACATCTCTAAAATTATTGCATAGATCACGTTGTAACCTGCCTAACCCACTTAGATTTTATTACACCTCTCTAAAATTATTGCATAGATCACGTTGTAACCTGCCTAACCCACTTAGATTTTATTACACCTCTCTAAAATTATTGCATAAATCACGTTGTAACCTGGCTAAACCACTTAGATTTTATTACACCTCTCTAAAATTATTGCATAGATCACGTTGTAACCTGCCTAACCCACTTAGATTTTATTACAACTCACTAAAATTATTGCATAAATCACGTTGTAACCTGCCTAACCCACTTAGATTTTATTACACCAAGTGAATCCGACTTTTATTTTGAATTTTGAAATGGGAAAGAAATGTGTCCAAATTTAATCACATATGAACAAATTTTCCTACGGTTACGGTTGAAATCTTTTGTTCGAAAATTTGCTTTCATTGCTTGAAGGTGACCTTTTACAAGTATATCTTTGAGGCTTTTATCTCTTCGGAAAACAAAAAAGGAGGTTTTATAAAGACCTTGTGGGTTAAATGGTCAGCCATGGGAATTGATCGGTTTTTGAGAATCATATCCTGGCTACTTTTAACAACATCACTGACAATCTTTAGATTGCTGCCTAATGACTTGCCAATATATTGACATAAAGAGGAGATGTTGATTTTAACAACATCACTGACAATCTTTAGATCACTGTCTAAATACTTCACAATATATTTAAAGAACAAGGAGATGTTGATTTTAACAACATCACTGACAATCTTTAGATTGCTGTCTAAAGACTTGGCAATATAATTTGGGAACAAGGAGATGTTGATTTTAACAACATCACTAACAGTCATTACATGGCTGTCTAAAGACTTGACAATATATTTACAGAACAAGGAGATGTTGATTTTAACAACATCACTGACAATCATTACATGGCTGTCTAAAGACTTGACAATATTTTTACAGATCAAGGAGATGTTGATTTTAACAACATCACTGACATCATTTGATTGATGTCTAAAGACTTGACAATATATTTACGTAACATGGAGATGTTTGTTTTAAACCTGACTGAACAGAATCAAAAAGATACTCTCACATGTTATAGTTATTATAAACTAGATAACACCTTTATAAATATTGAAACGTCTAGTAAAATAATTGAGTTTCTACAAAACAATATGTCGTTAAAAAAAATTATTTAATAAAATCTAGATACCAAACAACCAAACTCTATTTGACAATAGTAAAAAAAAAAGTTTTACATTTTAATAAAGATTATTAAAACTTTTCTAAATCAAATACAATTTTATTAGAGATCTGTATTATATAAAAAAAACATTAATTTGAAAGACTGCCTCATCTGATTACTGATTTCATTTTAATTAATATAAATAGTCCTCCCTAATATAGCTATTGTTTATTGCATTATAAGAGACCTCCTTAATATAGCTATTCTTTAAATCATTATAAAGGTCCTCCCTAATATAGTTATTCTTTAAATCATTATAAGAGTCCTCCCTAATATAGCTATTCTTTAAATCATTATAAAGGTCCTCCCTAATATAGCTATTCTTTAAATCATTATAAAGGTCCTCCCTAATATAGTTATTCTTTAAATCATTATAAAGGTCCTCCCTAATATAGCTATTCTTTAAATCATTATAAAGGTCCTCCTTAATATAGCTATTCTTTAAATCATTATAAGAGTCCTCCCTAATATAGCTATTCTTTAAATAATTATAAAGGTCCTCCCTAATATAGCTATTCTTTAAATCATTATAAAGGTCCTCCCTAATATAGCTATGCTTTAAATCATTATAAAGNCAAAAAAAAAAAAAAAAAAAAAAAAAAAAAAGACGAAAGAAACAGAAAAAAGATATACCTGTTATTCTCCAACATATGACCAGGATGGCTATAAGTTGTTACATTTGTGTAAGGACTTAAAATGAATAAATAAAAAAAATATGTAACAACCTATCTAGAATTCCACGATTTTGTTGTCATAATAAAAAATAAATACTACAAAGTGAGATGCTAATTTTTCTCTAACAAAATGACCTTTGTTTCAACGACTTTAACTATTTATAAAATAATTCTATTCTTTTTAACTCTAGCCAGTAGCTATGGGACAGTGGTGTTTGGCCAGCGGCCGTAAGCACGAAACGTGTGGCCTTAGGATCTCATGCGGCCGTAGGCACGAAACGTGTTGCCATAGGAAAGAATGCGGCTGTAGGCACGAAAAGTGTGGCCATAGGACCGAATGCGACCGTAGACACGAAACGTGTGGCCATAGGACCGAATGCGACCGTAGACACGAAACGTGTTGCCATAGGACCGAATGCAACCGTAGACACGAAACGTGTGGCCATAGGACCGAATGCGACCGTAGACACGAAACGTGTGGCCATAGGATCGAATGCGACCGTAGACACGAAACGTGTGGCCATAGGTCCGAATGCGACCGGAGGCACGAAAGTTGCGGCCGTGGAAATATTTTTAAATTATAATAACCTGCGGCTTTCAATTATTTCCACTTTGCACTCTGTTATGTAAAGTTGTAAATAAAATATTAAATATTCATTGGCAATCTTAAGCCCTTGTTTTAGTAAAAGTAATTACAACTCTGACAGCTGTGGTGATGTCTGCAGTGCATACATTGTAGCTGATGAGGGCAGGTTGTCACTCATACACATACATCGTAGCTGATCAGGGCAGGTTGTCACTCGTATACATACATTGTAGCTGATGAGGGCAGGTTGTCACTCATATACATACATTGTAGCTGATGAGGGCAGGTTGTCACTCATACACATACATCGTAGCTGATCAGGGCAGGTTGTCACTCATATACATACATTGTAGCTGATGAGGGCAGGTTGTCACTCTTAGACATACATTGTAGCTGATGAGGGCAGGTTGTCACTCATAGACATACATTGTAGCTGATAAGGGCAGGTTGGCAGTCATATACATACATTTTAGCTAATGAGGGCAGGTTGTCACTCATAGACATACATTGTAGCTGATGAGGGCAGGTTGGCAGTCATATACATACATTTTAGCTAATGAGGGCAGGTTGTCACTCATATACATACATCGTAGCTGATGAGGGCAGGTTGTCACTCATATACATACATTGTAGCTGATGAGGGCAGGTTGTCACTCATAGATATACATTGTAGCTGATGAGGGCAGGTTTGCACTCATATACATGCATTGTAGCTGATGAGGGCATTTTGTCACTCATATATAAGCATTGTAGCTAATGAGGTTAGGTTGTCACTCATATACATACATTGTAGCTTATGAGGGTTTAATCTTAATAAAGACAGACTCTTGTCGAATAGAATGTGTTCTTTATTGAACTATAAATACACGTATAAATCCTTCATACAGCCATCGAGACATCACAGCATAGGCTTACAGGATCACAGTCTTCACAGTGTTCGAGACATCACAGGATAGCCATACAGGCTCACAGTCTTTACAAAGTTCGAGCCATCACAGCACATGCATACAGGCTCACAGCCTTCCAGTGTTGGAGCAACCTCGATCACACCATCCGTCCACAACACATCTCTGGCCGAACGTCCACACACTGACGTTACAAGTCTCTTCTATCTTTTTTCAAGTCGCCTCTCACTACACAGACCCACACTATATATAGCCCTTGTAGCACTCTCAAGTCATTGCCTGACATTCAAAAGTCCGTCAACTGAATAAAGTTCATAACATTCTCACAGCAACTCACAACACTGATTGACAACTCAGTAACAACTCAGAACCATTCATTGACAGTGATTCTCATACCTTGACAGAGGCCAGGCCATGAAGTGAGACCCTAAGTGTGACGCGCGCCAAAACCGTGTGATGCGCACATTCGCTGTATCGAGCTTGATCTGTGTAACCGTGTAAGAAAAGATCAAATTCCTGCTACGTTCTTTTCAGGTGTCCTCGAAGCGATATTGCTGGAATTCGTAGAAATTTTTCAGGATGATAACAAAATTTTAAAAATATGAGACTCATTACTACTCCACATTTGGTTTAGAAAGAGACTAGATTGTGCCAGGCGCCGAGGCGCCTGCGGCGCCCCCGTTTTTTGGGCGCCTACGGCGCTAACCTTTTTTTTAAAGACCAACTAACTTGTCCTTTTTCGATAGATTGTGCCGGGCGCCGTGGCGCCTGCGGCGCCCCTTTTTTTGGGCGCCTACGGCGCCAACCTTTTTTTTAAAGACCAACTACCTTGTCCTTTCTTGATAAATACGAATTATTAAACATTATGAAATGTACGCAAAGTATTTATTTAATAATAATAATAGGGGTTGTATTTTGCGTACCGATGCACACCAAACAATGACGTCATCATATTAAATATTTTTACAGCGCTCATCAACACAGGATTTTTCAACTAAACTAACTGCTGTAGACTGTCGTACATCGCTCCTCAGCGTTTCAACTAAACTAACTGCTGTAGACTGTCGTACATCGCTTGCGTTACAGCGTTACGTTACAAACATACCCACACCACTGGGTGTTTATATATATTAATTGGTCCGGTGTATTTCCAAATGGAACTGATCAAAATTTAAAACACAAATAACGCACAGGTTGTGAAGAATTAAGGAGAGGAAATATCTACTGGAGACATGAATGTACCTTTGGAGTATCCCTTGTAGTAAACTTTCAATCAACTATTTCAGGTAATACTTTTTTTAGGTCAGTATGTAAAATTATAAAAATAAACAATACATTTGTTATGTATAATAAAAAAAAAACTATCACAAATGAGTACCATTTTTTAAAAGTTTACTATTTTACATATTCACATTGCGGCATAAAAACTATAAAGCCGAAACAAAGAAATAAATTATAGATCTAAATGTTATTTATGCGAATATTAAGAATAGGTCCTCCCCCCCCCCCCGCCACTCGTTTTTATCATTTTATCATTGTACAATTTTATCATCTCTTTATTTAAATCAGAACAAACCAGTTTATTATTAATGCCGCTATTTTAGGAGTTAATCATTTCTTCGCCCAAATTAGGATATCGTGACAACCAGACTGACAATAGAAGATGACCCAATGACCTGTCCAACAGCGGTTACACAATGGTCAGTTATCATGTTCCAATATTGACATGTTCATTATAATAGGCAGGGCTAAACAATACAAAAATACAAAATTGTAGTTATTTCTCGTTAAACGTGTTTAATATAATGCGCACAATTTATAAATATATTTTTTTTAAGAGTACTGTCAATGTGATGCGCACCTTATTGCGCGACAAGAAAGGTTGTTGAACAGTATACACATCACAAAACTCTATCTAAAAAACTAACAGGATACATAGAGATAAAAAGAACAATTTAAAAAATCAATATTATGGTTTATCTGAAACTTTGATACCTAATTTTATTCATTGGCACTAGTCTGTCTGCAAAAGTTTAGCTCGCTAGCCTACGAGAAACTAGAGTATTGAACATTTTAGTGTCATCACTTTTGATGGTGTCACACGAGATGTTAACACCTCCCACACCCTTTAGTGACAAGATGAATGTCCAGAAAGATATTTATAAAGCTTTTTAATATATAAAAAACACAGTAAAAATTCATTATTTCACTATAAATCCTTTACATACGTGACATAACTATAAAGATGTACATTATAACACCAAGGACAAAACATTCCGAAAAAAAAACATGTTAAGCCTGGTCCCTTTTTGGACTCAGGACGTGTTAGCGCATTTTCTTATTATGTATCAGTACTTATGTTAGATATCATCATTATGTAGTTATCAGTAATTGTGTTTAGATTTTAGACATATTTTTATGAAATTTTAGGAACTCATTTGTTTGGTGGTGGTAGGAACTCTTGTGTGTTGGCGTGGTAGGAACTCTTGTGTGTTGGTGGTGGTAGGAATTCTTGTGTGTTAGAGGTGGTAGGAACTCTTGTGTTGTGATATACATCATGGGTCTAGGACTTTCATACTTCCAGGAGCTCTACTGCCACTACAAAAGGTCGGATCGAGTAACTGAGTGTTGATGCACAAATGGCAGGTCAGGACATACAATAAACATATATACATTATGGGTCTAGGACTAATGGATGCTGAGATCTAGCGTGATGACAGACGGACGTACAGACGGACAAAACGGATACAATAGCGCATTTCGACTTCTTGAAAATGCGCTTAAATCACTATTTATATCTCTTAAAACATGTAAATATAATGCGCATCGATCGTGAATATTTTGTCAAACGTATTGTCAATATAATGCGCACCTTATTGCGCGACAGGAAAGGTTGTTGCACATATTACGAACTGCGACAATCTATCTAAAAATGTACATGATTGCGCCCCTTAACGCTCAATGGGGGCGCCTAAATCATGTTTAACAACTGTTTTATAATAAAGATATGTTCGGAGCTCCAATATTCAATCTCGCAAACGTATTTGGGATACATTAGTTTACATTAAAATGAAATTAAATAATGCCCCCCTCGCTACGCCACTGCATAACTAAAAGTTATTACATTCTTGTCTAAAAACTTTACAATATATTTTGAGCACGCTTTAATTTAGATTTTTTACCTGATTTAATAGATTCAACAGACTTTTCTTACAAAGAATAGATATTTTAAACTAGATAACGCCTTAGTAAATATTAAAACGTTTAGTTATAAGAATTATCTCTACAAATAAATAGCAAGTTTACACATTAGTATGTAATATAATATTTATAGTAATGTTTAAAAAGTAAAGCGCAAAACAAAGTCATTTTAAATTTTCTAAAAAAATCCATTTCAATTTTTAATGACAAATTACTACACCTTTTCTGAATCAAATGCAATGTCTTTTACAAGCTGTAAAGTAAAAATAATAATTTGACTCAAAGTCTTACAAGAATCCTCATTCCATCTAAATTAAAATAACTATCCGTTAGATTATGGAGGGTCTTTTCTAATACTTTTAAAGTTCTCTTGACTGCAATCCAACATGTTCTTTTTGCCTCGTCTCTTTTGTAGTCCCTCTCAGTCATGTTATCTTAGATATACAGACGCTCCTTCTATGCAGAAGATAATTGCGTCCACAGACCATGAGAGATGTTCTGTTGGCAAGTGATGCAGCGGTCACAGGCCACGGCTATAGAGGTTCCACACATTACCCCTGCCGCATAACTATTGTCTAGTTAGGTACACATTCAGAGCTGAGTTACTCGGGGACTCCTCGGGCCCCGGGAACAAATCCTCAACTTAGATATAGCAATATTTAGTTGGCATTATTTTTTTTGTCTAAAACTGTGTGATTTTAACATCAGTTCAATATTCTTATCTGGTCTCTCTTACAATGTGGATAACACTACATATGTTAACGTTTCTTGATTGATATAATGTAGACAAATTTACACAAGTTATCGTTTCTTTATTGATATAATGTAGACAACACTACACATGATATCGTTTCTTTATTGATATAATGTAGACAACACTGCACCTGTTTTCGTTTCTTAATTGATATAATTACATTATACAAATAGACGTAAACAAAGAGTACACTCCCTTTTCAGTCAATGACGGACTATGGGACAAGTGAAGTAGAGTTGACAAGTTTCATTTAGCCACCACTAACGAGCAAAGAATTGTGTGATTAGCACAATGTCCCTGGGTTTTGCCCGTGCATAGGACCCGCAATTCTCATTTTTGGAAGATATGTAAATTTATTTCTTTAGAAATGAACTTTATATTTCTCGAGTAATAGGTAATGAATACAAAATTTCTGGTTGGTCCATGACTTTTATTAAATTAACATTAGTTTCATACGCCACAAACAACATAATATACATGCCCTCTCATGGACACAAATTAGTTTTAAAAGACACATACCACATAATACATGCCCTCTGATGGACACAAATTAGTTTTAGAAGACACATACCACATAATACATGCCCTCTCATGGACACAAATTAATTTTAGAAGACACATACCACATAATACATGCCTTCTGATGGACGCAAAGTTTCGCTTGAGTTCAAGTACTTAAAGCCATCAACACAACTAGGAGTGAAGAGAGAAGAGTCTGGAGAAAGGGGAAGGGGAGAACAGGGCAGGAGTAAACGCTAATGTCCCTTGATGACGAACTGATGCCATATATATTTTTGAGGTGAATTAGTAACATGAATTATTGACGAAATATATATGTTAAAATGACTTACCTTCCTTAGAGTTTTTATCTTCGTTTAGATAATATTATTTCTGAGCTAACATAAGACACACGTTAAGACTGACAGTACAGGACAACACAAAGTTTCATGTAGAAGACTGGTGTTGTAAGATAGTAGTACAGGACCACACAAAGTTTTATGTAGAAGTCTGTTGTTGTAAGATAGTAGTACAGGACCACACAAAGTTTCATGTAGAAGTCTGTTGTTGTAAGAGAGTAGTACAGGACAACACAAAGTTTTATGTAGAAGTCTGGTGTTGTAAGATAGTAGTACAGGACCACATAAAGTTTCATGTAGAAGCCTGGTGTTGTAAGATAGTAGTACAGGACCACACAAAGTTTCATATAGGAGTCTGGTGTTGTAAGATAGTAGTACAGGACCACACAAAGTTTCATGTAGAAGTCTGGTGTTGTGAGATAGTAGTGCAGGACAACACAAAGTTTTATGTAGAAGTCTGTTGTTGTAAGATAGTAGTACAGGACCACACAAAGTTTCATGTAGAAGTCTGTTGTTGTAAGATAGTAGTACAGGACAACACAAAGTTTTATGTAGAAGTCTGGTGTTGTAAGATAGTAGTACAGGACCACACAAAGTGTCATGTAGGAGTCTGGTGTTGTAAGATAGTAGTACAGGACCACACAAAGTTTCATGTAGAAGTCTGGTGTTGTAAGATATTAGTATAGGACCACACAAAGTTTCATGTAGAAGACTAGTGTTGTAAGATAGTAGTACAGGACCACACAAAGGTTCATATACAATTCTGGTGTTGTAAGATAGTAGTACAGGACCACACAAAGTTTCAGGTAGACGCCTGGTGTTGTAAGATAGTAGTACATGACCATACAAAGTTTCATGTTGAAGTCTGGTGTTGTAAGATAGTAGTACAGGACCACACAAAGTTTTATGTACAAGTTTGGTGTTGTAAGATAGAAGTAAGACAAGGCCTGTTAGCTTTCATTATTTAAACATTTTTTAATCAGTTAAAAACAGTCCCAAGAAAGTATATTTCGTTAGTTTTAATTAGCATGTTAATTGCTTAAAGTTAATAAACTGACAAAAACGTCCATATATATTAACAATAGATACATGTTACTTTGTAATAAGTTCAAAGGACGTCTTTTATTAAAGTAAATAAACTGACAAAAACGTCCATATATATTAACAATAGATACATATTACTTTGTAATAAGTTCAAAGGACGTCTTTTATTACAGTTAATAAACTGACAAAAACGTCCATATATATTAACAATAGATACATATTACTTTGTAATAAGTTCAAAGGACGTCTTTTATTAAAGTTAGAATAAAAACTTATACAAGTACTATCAACTTTAACAAGATGAAATAAGAATGATAATTGTTACGACCAATATATTTTAATATGAAATGAAGACCATGGTAAATGAGCAAATACCAATCAAGGCTTAAAAATATTATCTTCACCATTGTTCGATGACACAATTTGTATATAGACTACATATTATTAGAATACCAGCAATATTTTAAATTATATTCGTGTAGAAATTGTGTCTATATTTTATCGTTAAAAAGAACACTATCTTAGATTAGAATTTGTTGACAACTTCTGATGCGCATTATTGTGTATTACCATAATCTCTGCATCAAAAAGATCCGATACACAAATATGCTTAAATTGTGTTGTTCTTTAGAGAATACAGGTTGAAATGTTTTAATTTTAATTTTTAAAAATCTGTTTTTTTAATACGGTGAGACATTATTATAGAGTTATTTTAGCTGAAATTTAAAAAAAAAAAATATTTTATTTTAATAACTTAAACTGAAATTCACACAGATACATTTTAAATAAATAATACAAATTAACTATTACAAAATATATAATTTCTAACCTATAAAATTAACTTATTAAGATTAATAAGTATGTATGTTAATCTATTTAAAAAGCACCTTATAAATGAGAATGTTTGGATATATAAAAGTGGCATGCCACTGAACTCGATCCCTAAAATTAGGGATGCAATAAAATTCGAATGCAATTATTTTCGTCCTAACTAACGAACACTAGATAAGAAAAAAATCAATCTTGTCTTTATTTTATGCTATTTCATAATGATAAAACGTTTGGTAACTAATGTAGAAATAAAAACAATATATTTTAAATTTACTTAGTTACTAATATAATCATTAAACAAGTCACTGAAAAGTACTCTAGGTAATATTAGTAATTATAAAAATGTAACCTACAGGGTAAACGGAAAATAGACTGTCCCAGAAATCCTTTGCACTTAGAATTGGAGGCAGATATCAAGATATTTGGCCACGAATGGAAGATCCTAGAGAAACTGGCCCAGGGTAGAGATGCCTGGAGGTCTCTTTAAGGTGGCTTATGTCCTAGGAGTAAGTGCTGACGCCGAAGATAACCAATGGATGTTCCTCATGGACGAGAAGGCTCAACAACTTGTTGGTAGTTTCTTTGTTTTTGATTAGGTGGGTCAGTCTCCATTTATGTAGTAAACAAAATTCTTTATAATTATCGTACTTTAAAACATGTCATGCATAGATAATACTTGTGATTTCAATAGAAGTGATGTGTATAAATATTTGGTAAGACTTTACTTAAGAAATCGTTACAGAATAAGAGAGATAGCTCCCTATGTCAAATTCGAAGTTTTTCCACAAACTAATAATAATTTCTATAACAAATTCTACAAAATATGATAAGTTTTTTTAACGTTAACCGGTATATTAACATTAAGTGTAATTTATTGATGTGATTTATTGACTTGATTTATTAACGTTAATTATTATCTGATTTCTTGTCTAATTTATTGCCATTATTTATAAGATAAAATTACATATCCACCGTAGAATATATATATCATTTAAATTACATTTTTTTCTGATCTAACATGAATCACGGTCTAAGAATGACAGTACACAACTACACAAAGTTTCATGTAGAAGTCTGGTGTTTATAGAAATACAAGGACAATTAACTTTCTATTTTGAAACATATAAAAAAATTAAGTAGAACGGAACCACGTCAAAATAATGCCCATAAATTATATTTTATACACATTTTTATCATAATAATTAAGTAAATTAAATAGCTAGCAAAAACATACACAAATAATAACAATAGTATCAAAATTAATAAACTACAAATAAAATTTTCAACGACGGTACATGTTCTCGTTTATAAGAAACTTAAACTCAAGTCAGAATAAGAATTCATTGAAACTTTAGCTCAAGTCAGATGAAATATTGAGTTAAACTTAAGCTCAAGTCAGAATAAACAATTATTAAAATTTAATAAGCTCAAGTCAGAATAAACATTCAATTAAATACTTTTAAAGTTAAAAAGATGAAATTAGAATGATGAATGTCAACATCTTATCTTATCTTATATGTTATAGACGCTCCTTCTGTACAGAAGATTATTGCATCCTACGTATTTCTAAGTATTCTTACTAGAGTTTTAAAAGATGATAAAGTGGTGGCTTTCCTGGTTTCTTCAGGCAACCCATTCCACGCCCTAATACCGGACGGAAAGAAAGAAAACTTGCATGTGTTTGTTCTTGCATTTGGAATAAGAAAGGTGTTTTTAATTTTATGTCTATTTGAGGGTTGTATTAAGTTATCTTTGTGTTGTATTTCTAAATTAGAATTAATTGCCTTATGTAATTTTTACTAATTTACTCTTGGTTCTTCTATCCTCTAGTGTTTCAAGGTTTAATGATTTAACTAAAGGTGTTACTCTTGTCAGTTTTGAATATTCTCCAGTAATGAATCTGGCAGCTCTTTTTTGGATTTGTTTTATTTATCAATATTTTCTTTGGTGGATGGGTCCCATACAGAAGATGCATATTCTAGTATAGGTATCACCAGGGTGAGGTAGCATTTAAGTTTATATCTTTGTTACATTTGTAAAAGTTTCTTTTTAAAAAGCCTAAGGTTTTGTTTGATTTTTTAATAACTTCATTGACATGGGGATTCCAAGATAGTTTCTCATTTATTATGACTCCTAAGTATTGCGCATCTTTAGTTTGGGTTAGTTCTTTTCCATGAATGAAATATTTTGAATTTATTTGTTTCTTTTTCTTTGTTAATCTTAGCAGTTGACATTTTTCTGGGTGGAAAGACAAACTCCAGTTAGTTTCCCATTTTATTTATTGATATAAGTCTTTTTGTAAAATTTTGCTATCTTGTTCTGACTTGATTGTTCTATAGAGTATACATTCATCAGCAAATAACTTAACTTTAGTTCCTATTGAGATATTGTTGGGTAAGTCATTTATTAAAATTAAAAATCGTAAGGGACCTAGGACAGTTCCTAGTGGAACTCCTGAGTTAACCTTTATTGTTGTAGATTTAGATCCATTAATTATTACAGTTTGATCCCTACCCAATAGGAAATCTTGGATCCAGTTATGTAAGGGACCTGAAATTCCAAAGTATTTAAGTTTTTTGAGTAAACTAAGGTGGTGAACTTTGTCGAATGCTTTTGTGAAGTCTAGTAATATTGTATCTATTTGATCATTATTATCTAAGCCTTTTGATAGATCATCTATTAGGCCTATCAATTGTGTTTCACATGATCTGTTCTTTCTAAAGCCATGTTGGTGTGGGAATAGGGCATTATATATTTCAAGGTGGTTTACTATTCTGCTATATATTATGTGTTCCAGTAATTTACATGTGATACTAGTAAGTGATACAGGTCTGTATATCGCGTTATCGTCTTTCTTAAAGAGTGGCGTTACATAGGCCAATTTCCAAACCTGGGTCTTTTTACCCTGGTTTAGAGAGGCTTGAAAAAGAACTACAAGGATTATGGACAGTTCATTGCTTAATTCTTTTAATAACATGGCAGGTAATTCATCTGGGCCAGTAGCTTTGTTTATTTTTAAGTCTTTTAGGAGTGAATGTATACCTATCTCATCTAACATTATGTTACCAATTTCTTCCAATTTATTTAAACTTATTGAAATTTCCTTGTCGCCTGAGGCAGAAAATGATGATGCAAAATATTAGTGAAGGATATTAGCTTTAGTTTAATTATCATTATAGGTTTTATTATTTGAGCCTTTTAGTGTGGGTATACCTGAAGGCTCAATTTTTTTAGATCAACGTATTTTAAAACAATATGAAGACCAAGGTAAATAAACAATTAGCAATCAAGACTTTATATTATGATCTTCAACATTGTTGGATGACACAATATGGGTGATGTAGGGAGGCGGGTGCGAACCAGAAGATCACGTAGGTTTCTGTCCCTCCTAAATACAATTAGGGGTGGGGTGGAGAAAATGTTGTTCGTCTCAGGGTTCGCAAGGAGGATAGTTCGGTTCATCATTAATATTTCTTTGGCCTTGATTTTGTGTGGATGATAAGTAAGAACAAGCTTGCTCCTTTGGTTGATATCACGGGTGCGTGGTGAAAAGGCGTCGGCAGGAATGAAACACACCCACGAGAGTCCAGATTGAAAACAGATTAATAGAAAGTCACGGTACACTCGCACCACATGGGATGAATATTGTCTTTTCTTTGATCACCTAGGTAGTGGCCCCGCCCACTTTCTGCTTTCCTATATAAATTCGCTCTGTAATCTCTCAGTTTCACTTTTTTGGATACTTTGGATTTCACCGTAGCTAAGTTCCTTCATTTTTCGTTTTTCATTTCGTTTTGTTTGTGCCTTGTATGTTCGTTGATAAAGGCTCTTTGCCAAAACGTTCGCTGTTTTGTTACGTCCGGTCAGGCTAACCCTTACCTTGTCTTTTCCATTGAATTTTCTAAATAATGAAACATGACTATACGTGATCTATATGTGAGTTATAAAAATACCACCCATGTATTTTAAGGAAGAACCTTTATGAGGAATAGAATCAGCTGTCCCTAACCTAGGCTCTTCAAAGGGCACTTAGCCATCTTGCTTCTAGGGAACGTAAGAGACCAGAAGTCTCCCCCCGAGCAATATTTTTACTGTAAAAAGTGATCCATATGTCCA
>MUZC01000485.1:129534-164536 GCA_002072015.1 Radix auricularia
GAGCGATATTTTCACTATAAAAAGTGATCCATGTGTTCAGAAGTCCCCGCCCCCCAGGAGCGATATTTTCACTATAAAAAGTGATCCATATGTCCAGAAGTCCACCCCCCGAGCGATATTTTCACTATAAAAAGTGATCCATGTGTCCAGAAGTCCACCCCCCCCGAGCGATATTTTCACTATAAAAAGTGATCCATGTGTCCATAAGTCCACCCACCTACCGGAGCGATATTTTCACTATAAAAAGTGATCCATGTGTTCAGAAGTCCATCCCCCGGAGCGATATTTTCACTATAAAAAGTGATCCATGTGTCCAGAAGTCAACCCCCCCGAGCAATATTTTCACTATAAAAAGTGATCCTTGTGTCCAGAAGTCCAGCCCCCGGAGAGATATTTTCACTATAAAAAGTGATCCATGTGTCCAGAAGTCCAGCCACCGGAGCGATATTTTTACTATAAAAAGTGATCCATGTGTCCAGAAGTCCACCCACCCCCTGGAGCGATATTTTTACTATAAAAAGTGATCCATGTGTCCAGATGTCCAGCCCCCGGAGCAATATTTTTACTATAAAAAGTGATCCATGTGTTAAGAAGTCCAGCCCCCGGAGCGATATTTTTACTATAAAAAGTGGTCCATGTGTCCAGAAGTCCAGTTCCCGGAGCGATATTTTTACTATAAAAAGTGGTCCATGTGTCCAGAAGTCCACCCCCCAGGAGCAATATTTACAAGCAATAAGAGATGAAGAAAAGATGTTTGGTAAAGTAAACTAGTTACCGACTACGATCATAAAGAAGATTGTTTGGTAAAGTAAACTAGATACTAACTACGATCATAAAGAACATAGTTTGGTAAAGTAAACTTGTTACGGACTACGATCATAAAAATCTCTAAAGACAAGAAAAAGACAAGCGACTATTATTTTTAAAACTGTTTGTTAACATGTAGCATTTATCTAACTGAATTCATGTCAAATGTTTTTGGGATGTAGGCTATGGCGTGTCGCTACTATGTCCGTATGTTAACATGTAGCATTTAGCTAACTGAATTCTTGTCAAATGTTTTTTGGGATGTAGGCTATGGCGTGTCGCTACTATGTGAGTATGTTAACATGTAGCATTTATCTAACTGAATTCTTGTCAAATATTTTTGGGATGTAGACTATGGCGTGTCGCTACTATGTCCGTATGTTAACATGTAACATTTATCTAACTGAATTCATGTCAAATGTTTTTGGGATGTAGACTATGGCGTGTCGCTACTATGTCCGTATGTTAACATGTAACATTTATCTAACTGAATTCATGTCAAATGTTTTTTGGGATGTAGGCTATGGCGTGTCGCTACTATGTCCGTATGTTAACATGTAGCATTTATCTAACTGAAATCTTGTCAAATGTTTTTGGGATGTAGACTATGGCGTGTCGCTACTATGTCCGTATTTTAACATGTAGCATTTATCTAACTGAATTCTTGTCAAATGTTTTTGGGATGTAGGCTATGGCGTGTCGCTACTATGTCCGTATGTTAACATGTAGCATTTATCAAACTGAATTCATGTCAAATGTTTTTGGGATGTAGGCTATGGCGTGTCGCTACTATGTCCGTATGTTAACATGTAGCATTTATCTAACTGAATTCTTGTCAAATATTTTTGGGGTATAGGCTATGGCGTGTCGCTACTATGTCCGTATGTT
The DNA here is from genome assembly GCA_002072015.1 of Radix auricularia. Taxonomy (NCBI): domain Eukaryota; kingdom Metazoa; phylum Mollusca; class Gastropoda; family Lymnaeidae; genus Radix; species Radix auricularia. Next base: position 131,230 of record MUZC01000485.1, read on the forward strand.
AACATGTAGCATTTATCTAACTGAATTCATGTCAAATGTTTTTGGGATGTAGGCTATGGCGTTACGCTACTATGTCTGTATGTTAACATTTAGCATTTATCTAACTGAATTCATGTCAAATGTTTTTGGGATGTAGGCTATGGCGTTACGCTACTATGTCTGTATGTTAACATGTAGCATTTATCTAACTGATTTCATGTCAAATGTTTTTGGGATCTAGGCTATGGCGTTTCGCTACTATGTCCGTATGTTAACATGTAGCATTTATCTAACTGATTTCACGTCAAATAATTTTGGGATGTAGGCTATGGCGTGTCGCTACTATGTCTGTATGTTAACATGTAGCATGTATCTAACTGAATTCATGGCAAATGTTTTTGGGATGTAGGCTATGGCTACTCTGTCAGTACAGGCAAACAATGCACCAGTCCCTGGGTAATGGTTCTATTCTTGCGGGTCAACAGTACTAAAAGCTTTTAGAAGCACTGGGTCATAACATTCCTTTATATTCAACGGAATCATTTTTTAAAAAAATCTATTGACTAAGGAATTAATTATTTAGTCGCGTGCCGGCTACTGAAGCGATGCGTGTCAACTGTGTCATACGTGCCATAGATCCATCTAAACTTATATAGAGCGTACTTTAAAATATTCTCAAATTATATCGTTCAACCATGGTCGGTGGTGTGTATAGTTTTGGGAGCAACACATTGCTATTTAATCGAAGCGATTTTGAAGCGAATTTCTCTGCTACACATATCATGCGTGAAACAATTACTGACTACCATGTTGCTTTAATTGTAGTGATATTTGAAGAGAAATCTCTGCTACACTCATTATGCAAGATACAATTTGTAATATTAAAAGATGTTATTTTATCTAAAGTAAAAAAAAAAAAAAAGGTTTGTTAGTAAGACATTACATAAATAAATATCAATAATTTTACTAAGCTTTAAGAAGTTGGATACATTTAAATAAACTTATTGAAATGAAAGAGGGTTAACAGCGTCACAATTTTATACTGAAAGATTTAAGTCAATTTTTACAAAATGTTGCGACAAAGGTAGTGTTATAACAGTGTGAGACCTCCTCAATCTGTATAAATTGTCGTTACAAAGGTAGTGTCATAACAGTGTCAGACCTCAATTTTAACAAAATGTTGCCCCAAATATAGCGTTAAAATAGTATAAGACCTACTACGTGTAGGAGTTGATCTAATCAGAATTAACAGGTTAAAAAATAACACACTTGGTCATTGCAGGTTGAAGAAAATTTTAGAAACTTAATATTTATGAAATTAATTTCTCCATTAAAAACTAAAAGATTTTAATTTCACAAACAGTTTCTGCCCTTCTGTAAGGGTTAGGAACCCACTGAATCATCATGGCGCCATCTTTATATAAGTCCTTTAGTTAACTCAGTAAACCAAGATATTCTGTGGCTATAAGAGTTTGGGACCCACTGAATCATCATGGCGCCATCTTTATATAAGTCCTTTAGTTAACTCAGTAATCCAAGTTTTTCTGTGGCTATAAGAGTTTGGGACCCACTGAATCATCATGGCGCCATCTTTATATAAGTCCTTTAGTTAACTCAGGAAAACCAAGATATTCTGTGGCTGTAAGAGTTTGGGACCCACTGAATCATCATGGCGCCATCTTTATATAAGTCCTTTAGTTAACTCAGTAATCCAAGTTTTTCTGTGGCTGTAAGATTTTGGGACCCGCTGAAACATCATGGCGCCATCTTTATATAAGTCCGTTAGTTAACTCAGTAAACCAAGTTTTTCTGTGGCTGTCGTCCTGTAATGGCGACAAGTCAACAGATGAGGTACGGAAACATATTTAAAACATACAGAGAAACAAACAAACGTAAAAAATAATGCAATCCTTTTACAGCTTGAAATATTTTTTTTCAATCACTTTACATACGATATTTCTTTGTTTACAGCTCATTTAAGTCATGTAAACGTTTTACAAAAATCTTTATTGATTTGTAAACGCTCTCTTTTGCTCATCAACTAAAAGTCAATAGAATATTGTCTAAAAATCAAAATATATATTTACATCACATCGTGAAATAGATTTCTTACCTAATTAAACAGAATCAACATCCATTTTATACAAAGAATAGTTATTTTAAATTATTTAACGCCTGAGTAACTATTGAAACGACTAGTGAAATGAACTGCGTTTCTAAAATTAAATAACAAACAATTATTAGGGCTGTTATCGTTTAAATTAAATTTAAATGTTACCTTTTCAAAAAATTACCGATAAATAATTCGAATATTTTTTAAAAGCTAAGAATAAAGATTTATGACGTCTTTAAACCGAAAACTTCAATATGAGTAATAAAAAACAGGCAATATAATTTTTTTTTATTGTCTTATTTTTAAAAGATAGTGATGGTTAGCAATATAAATAAGTTAAATAATGCATTAACAATTTTTCGCTAGGATGAACACTTCAAATTAATTTTAAAGATATAAAATTAATACAGATGTATAGAAAATGTTCGTTGATACATAGAAATCATTTTTTTATTCCATGTGGTTCTAAAGTTATGATTTTTTCCTAACACTTCATAATCACTTTTTACATTATGTTGTTTTACTTCAAATTTTTTTTTAAAAACGCACATAACGTAAGTATATAATGTAATTTAATTTAAATATATAAAATTGTTAGAAGATATACTTAAATACAAGCAGTTCCATATAATGTCAATGTATTTAAATTTTGTAATTAAATTAATTAAATTTTAATTATTGATTAAATAAAAAAATAATATTTTTTTTAATCATAAACCTTATAAAACAGGTTATTTTAAAGTTTACACCCACATCAAACATTCTTTGTAGTTTGTACGTAGAAAAAGCAAACTATTATTAATTATTTATTCATAAATTTAACATAATAATTTTAAAAAAAACATAAAAATTGTAATCACACTTTTATTGATAAAAATAAATATAAATCGTTAATTTTTTACCGATTAATCGAGAAATTTATCTGCATTTTCCGCAGCCCTAATAATTATTAAATACCATGTTAATCGTAAACTTAATGAATATGTACAAGCAAAATAACATATTTTATGATTTCAATTGAATAATGAACATTTCTGTAAAATGTCTAAATTTTAATGGAAGTCAATTTTTGAGCTGTAATGTAGAAAACCTTCAATGAGACGATAGGTCTAAAAGCTAACTGAGTTCATCTTAGGTAATATAGCTATTCTTTAAATCTTAGAGTCGTTTCTAATACTTTTAAAGTACTCTTAACTACAAACCTTTATGTTCTTATTGCTTCGTCTCTTTTCTAGTTTCTCTCAGCCCTAATTTGACCGTCGTAATCATGCATCAAATTTAAATAAATAGAGAGGAATGAATATTTTGTTTTAAAGAAACAATTAATAGATCACCCCAAACACTATCCTTAATATTAAAATGAATATTGTTATAAACGTATGATAATTTTTTTTTCTATCCTCTATATACTTACAAATGCCTTATTCAAATGTACTAAGAAAGAATATAAAAAAAACGTATACGTGTTCCTGTTATTGGTGTGTTTTATCTCGTACATTTTTCTAAGGTTCTACTTTATAGTTTGTTTTCCTTTTTTGAGTACAATTATTTATAAAAATTATATTCATTATGTAATGACAAGAAGAAAAAAAAATATATCTCCTTTAACTATTCTACAAATCTAATTACTTTAGCAATCAATCAATCATCCCTTAACCCGAACTCTTATTACTTTAGCAATCAATCAATCATCCCTTAACCCGAACTCTTATTTCTTTAGCAATCAATCAATCATCCCTTGACCCAAACTCTAATTACTTTAGCAATCAATCAATCATCCCATAATCCAAACTCTAATTACTTTAGCAATCAATCAATCATCCCTTAACCCGAACTCTAATTACTTTAGCAATCAATCAATCAATCATCCCTTAATCCGAACTCTCATTACTTTAGCAATCAATCAATCATCCCTTAACCCGAACTCTTATTACTTTAGCAATCAATCAATCATCCCTTAACCCGAACTCTTATTACTTTAGCAATCAATCAATCATCCAATAACCCGAACTCTAATTACTAATCAATCAATCAATCATCCCTTGACCCGAACTCTAATTACTTTAGCAATTAATCAATCAATCATCCCTTAACCCAAACTCTAATTACTTAAACAATCAATCAATCAATCATCTCTTAACCCAAACTCTAATTACTTTAGCAATCAATCTATTAATCATCTTTTAACCCAAACTCAAATTACTTTAGCAATCAATCAATCAATCATCTTTTAACCCAAACTCAAATTACTTTAGCAATCAATCAATTATCCCTTGACCCGTTGGTTGGTCGTTGAGGGCGACACTATGAACTAGAGTCCATTTTCAAATCATGTAAACACACAAAAGATTTTGGAATAAACGATACCAAGGCCATGCTGTCCCACTGACAATATGACATTTGAATGACCCAATGACAGGGCTATTAAAGGGATGGACCCAAATAAAACATAAACAAGATGAAATCTTAGAAAACAAAGACAAAAAACAAACAGAAAACTTCATGTAACTTGGCTGTGTTGTCAGTATATCTGGAGGAAGAGATGAAGACACGATACGACGAATAAATCTAAGACGACGAGCATTTGTACATCTAAAACCAAATTGTAAATTATTCTAAATCTCTTTCATATCAAAAATAAGAATTTGTATACAACCTGAAAGCATTAATGTTTTGTGGATCAGAAACAACAAAGACTGCAAATAGCAGAATGCAGAAATGTATTTAAAAAAAATAAAAGTGAAAGACCAAATAAGATGTGAAGATTTAGGGAGTTGGATGATGTACAGACGATAAGAAAGACCTGGTAAGTAAGCAAAATGTTTACATTATACTTTTGAGTAATTTTGAATCATTATGTCGACACTACATTGTTATTTTTAATATCTAAGAATGTAGTGTCGACACAATGACATAATGTCATTTTTAATATTTAAGGTCATACCTTGTAGCAGCGCTTTATCCTCTAAACAACATGTTCCATTTTCCCGGTGACTGGTTATGTCAGTTTGAACTTTCTACCAGGTACAGCTGTTCAGTGTCATGATGCCTCAACGTTCAGCTGTTGATAATGCAAGGCTGGATCTCTTCATCATTCTAGTTTATAAATAATTTTTTATTATATATTTCTAGCAAAGATTTTCAGGTCACCGCAGCTTAGTCAATTATTAATTTGAAAACTCAGAGTGTTTCTCTAGTTTATAAAAAAGGTTATATTATTTCCTACACTTTCAATCACATGAATATAAAAATAAAAATCGAGGACAGTTTGTGCGCAGATTGTTGACCAAAACAATTATTCAGATGTTTTATGTAGCATATTCCCCACAAGCCATGGCCACTAAACTCTCCTTCTCTAGCCAACAGACAAACACAACCATGAAAATTTTAATAGATCTTAGGGAGCGAGAAATGTATGTATAGAAGCAGCATCTCTTTTGATTTTTTTAAAAAACATACTTTATAACCAATTAAGTTAAATATAGAATTTAGATGTCGACAAACACAAGAAAACAAACAACAGTTTCTTTCAATGACTTATACTATCAACTATGTTAAAATATAATTACTAGAATGTAAAATTATTGTTTCTGAAACAAAAGTTAATCAATTAAATAATATCACGAAGCCAATATACTATTTTAAAAACACAGATTCATTCACACACACACGCTCACACACACAAACACATAAACACACACATATTTTTATATGTCAAATGATAAAATATTCATTTATTTAAAACCATTTTTTTACCTTGTATTGATGATTACAATTTTTTCTTAGTCTTTACGTGTCACTTATTATGTGAAATTTTGTAAGATACTTACGAAGTTAGCAGACAAAGTTATAAGTTTATACATATGACGTAATCAATTGTCAAAATAAAATACTGTTAATGTTTTTTTTTTGGGGCGTGAGTAAAAAATTTCTCAAATATCTAGACAAAACAATATTTCTAAATTTTGACCAAAATTTTCATGTGAACAAATGATTGGGTATCACTTTAATATGAACAATTTAATTTTTCTTGATTCATTTATTTTTGTGGATCAATTTTCTAAACTAATGACATCCTAATCCCTCAGTCAAGTAACATTAATTTTCAAATGTATCATAAGACATCTTAGGCTTTAATTGTACTGACTCATACCTTTATATCATTTACCAAAATATGGCGAGAATTAAGATAAACTTATTACATTAATATCGTTTTATCTGATATTTGGTACATTAATATACTTTAATTATAGGTTACCTCAGTAACAGATAAATCACATCAAGAGAATGAAGACATAGACCTGATAACATTAATATTGTTTTATCTTATATTTGCTACATAAATGTAGTTTTATCTTATTAAGACCATGATAAAGGAACAAATACCACACAAGATTATTACATTTAACATTGTTTGATGACACAATTTTTGTAGATCCACACATATTCTTAGTGCAGTATTTCAAATTTTATTGCTGTAGAAATTGTGTCCATATTTTTTCATTGAGAAAGAACACTATCTAAAAATAGAATTTCATCGCAACTTCTAATGCGTATTAATAAGTAATCCTGTAATCTATGCACCAAAACGCTACGATAGAAATATATGGTAACATTGTGTTGTCCTTTAGAGAATGTAGGTTAGAAGTTTTGAATTTAATTCTTTTTAAAATCTAATTTTAAATTTGATATATAGAGTAAATTACCACAAGAGAAACGCTATGTCGTACGAAACACTATTTCATTAAGCGTTCTCTGTATGTTTATTTGCTTGTCTAACACAAAAACGAACATGCATAAGTCGAAATAGTCCATTTTTCAATATCATTTCATCGTTTCGTTTTCCGGGAAATATTATTTTGTGAGTAAATTTGTGTCAACATCTTGACACTTGCGCCTTTTATGCTGTCAACTTCCCTAGGAAGAACAATGGTGATATCCGGGTTAAGACTACTTTTCCTGTTTGATTTGGAAAACTCTCTTTTTGGGATTGCATAATCACTTACTAATAGGTCAGTAACCACTCTGTTAAACTTGGCAATGTGTTTTAATGGTAATGTTCTTTTTAAAGTGGTGTTTACGACGAAGTAAGCTTAAAGTTAGTTTTTACTTCGTACGAAACGCTTTTATTTCTGCAGAAAAAAAATTAGATATGGGACTAATTCTTGGCCTCTAGAGTTATTTGAAAATAGTAATGTTTGTTTTTAGGGTATGTTAACGTTGAAGTATATTTGTTTTATTGTAGAATATTACTTCAGGGCAAACACTTTTTCATATAGGAAAATTAAGGTAAATATCTAAGTCTAGTCTATATCTAGACTCCTAAGTTTTTATTAGGATGAAAATTAAAAAGAATATAATTATATTTCAGATTTAAAGCAATGTCTAGTCTAAGAACAAAACAGAGCCCAGATGTAATCAATGCGGCATTGGCTAGTATTAGGGAAAAGTGGCTCTCTATTAGAAAGGCTTCTAAGGACTTTGGCATTCCACTTGCTACTCTTTACCACAAATTGACAGGCAAGCGGCCTGTCATAGCCTATGCAAAGACCCTACTCACGCCTAAAGAGGTGGTCAAATTAGCAAAGAGGAAGAAGAGAAATTTATTAAGTTTCAAGCCTTAGCTTGTAGCAGTAGAAGAACCCCAAAACTGTACAGTCAAAGCTAACTTGACAGTAGATGACATTTTAAAGCTGCCAGCTTTTGTTACAAGGAAAAAAAACAAGATGAAAACAGTAAATGCTCCAACCAAGACGAAACAGAGAAGAAGAGAAGATAAAAAAGGAAAATAGTGGAGTCCAAGAAAGTAAAGAAGTAGCCAGTAATAGATCTATCTGAACGCACAGTTAATTAAAAAAGTAGAATNAGATTATGTTATATTTTATGTTATGTTATTTTATTTCTAAACGTATTTTATCTACCTAAAATTTATTTTGTAAAAAAAAGCTTATACTGATATTGTCAGTCTACTATGTTGTTCTTTGGTTCTGTGTGCCTTTATTTAAATGTACATATCATACAGAACTAAGTTATTTGGGCTCTAATTTCTTTAATAAAAGTTTTTGCATTATTATTGACATCTCTGTCAAGGGTATGAGAATCACTGTTTGTGAAAGTTGTATTTGCCCGGTCACAAGCTCATGTTGTGATGTTTGTGAACGAGATTCACGTGGGTGCGTGGAGCAGTCCATGCAAGGTCTGTCATGGCCCACAGTATATAACTCGGGTGTGTCTCGGCTGTAGGAGAGGTACGGACACAAGTCGCCGGGTGACGGTGAACACGTGGAGTACCCGAGCTTTAGGGTTGCCGTGTTGGCCGGCTGGACTGTACGCCGGGCCTATGTTGTAACTATGAGACATGGAGATTTGGTGGCGGGAGAGTTGTACATAGGTGACATGTGGGGACTCATGTAAAAAAAGAATGCTGTAAAAAGGGACTTGAGTTCAATTACTATACAACAGTTGTTGGTGTGTGAGCCTTGGACCAGAACCCTAGACAACGAAACCTGACAATCTCCAGTGTTATTTGTTAGACTCCCTTCATTAAAAAATGATTATTTGGTGATTTTGGTTATGTGTTTCCTATGACGTCAAAGTGTTTCCTTTAAAAAAAAATACGCAAAAAAGTGTTTCTCAAGCGGTAGCTTGCTGGGTCAGCTAACATTGCTTTTACACTCTAACCTTGCGTAGTATTACAAAAATGCTTTCACATTATAGTAGTCTTGTGGTCATACTACTTGTAGGTGCTTTCATTTTAACTCCATGTCGAGCGGTTTAGAAACTAAGCCTTGAAATCAAGAAGTCGTGCTAATTTTAGCGTAAAGCGTTTGCAAAGTGGTAATTTACTCTAATACCGTGAGACATTATTATAAACTTATGTTAGTTCAAATTTAAAAAAAAAACAACAATTTTTGTACAGTAATTTAAAGTGAAGTTCACACGCATAAATTAATAATAGATAATAAAATTCATTTATTACATTATTTATATTTTCGTAATCTTTAAAATTAACTTATTTAGATTAATCTATATGGACGACAATCTATTTTGAAGAATGTTCATTCTTTTCATCTTGTCGGATATATATAAGTGGCCTAACACTGAACTCGATCCCTATAATTAGGGATACAATAAAATTCAAATACAATTATTTTTGTCCCAACTATTTAAAATTAGATCTATATTTTATGCTATTTTATTGGGCTGTGGAAATTATCGATTAATTTTAAATGCTTTTTTTTTTTATCTAGACAATATGGTGCATCATGTCGGTACCATATGTAACATAAAGCTAACTGAATTCATGTCAAATGGTGTTTGTTATTTAGACCATATGGTGCCTCGTGTCGGTATTACGTCAATACTGCCAAAAACTCACTGGTTTCTGGGCAATGGCTAAAGTGTTGTAGGTCAAACATACCGAAAAGCTTAAAAAGCCCTGGTCTATAATTTTTTTTATATTCAAAAGAATGATTTGCTAAAATTATTAATTAAGGAAATATTATTTAAGTCACGTACCTGCTAATGAAGCCATGCGTGCCTGCTAATGAAGCCATGCGTGCCCGCTAATGAAGCCTTGCGTGCCTGCTAATGAAGCCATGCGTGCCTGCTAATGAACCCATGCGTGCCTGCTAATGAAGCCATGCGTGCCTGCTAATGAAGCCATGCGTGCCCGCTAATGAAGCCATGCGTGCCCGCTAATGAAGCCATGCGTGCCGGCTAATGAAGCCATGCGTGCCCGCTAATGAAGCCATGCGAGCTGGCTAATGAAGCGATGCGAAAAGGCTAATGAAGCAATGCGAGACGGCTAATGAAGCGATGCGAAACGGCTAATGAAGCCATGCGTGCTGGCTAATGAAGCGATGCGAAAGGGCTAATGAAGCCATGCGTGCTAGCTGATGAAGCCATGCGTGCTGGCTAATGAAGCGAAGTTAAACGGCTAATGAAGCCATGCGTGCTAGCTGATGAAGCCATGCGTGCTGGCTAATGAAGCGATGTTAAACGGCTAATGAAGCCATTTGTGCTGGCTAATGAAGCGATGCGAAACGGCTAATGAAGCCATAAGAGCTGGCTAATGAAGCCATGCGAGCTGGCCAATGAAGCCATGCGAGCTGGCTAATGAAGCCATGCGACCTGGCTAATGAAGCCGTGCGTGCTGGCTAATGAAACCATGCGTGCCAACTGTGTCATGCGTGATATATGTCCACATATTATTATAATTCGTTCGTCCGTCGAATCGACGAGGACCACTATAGTCATCCGAGTGTTGCTGAGACTTGTTTTGCCTAAGTGTGCGCAGATGGCTGACAAGGCCGATCCTGGCACGGAAAGTTCGGGAACAGAAGGGACATTGGATGAGTTGATTGTCTCCTGGAGGGTTGACAGCACGGGCCATTCGGGCTACCCTCTTCTTTTCTGCGGCGTTAATCCTGTTTGCCTCGCTTGTCCTGGCACCTTCATTGATGGATTGGCGCCAGGTGGACCGGTCCAAAGCAGCTTCCTCCCACGTGCCTGGGTTTATTGCAAACGCTTTCAGAGACGCTTTCAATGTGTCTTTAAAGCGTTTCTTTTGTCCACCATGGGACCGCTGGCCATGCTGGAGCTCGCCATAGAAGAGTCTCTTTGGTAGTCTCTCATTTGGCATTCGGGTTAGGTGCCCTGCCCAGCGAAGCTGTGACTGCATCAGGAGGGTGAAGATGCTGGGGAGGCCAGCTCTGGCTAGTACCGTGGTGTCTGGAGTTTAGTCCAGCCACTTTATGCCCAGAATCTTCCTGAGGCTTGTTGTGTGAAAGTGGTTCAGCTTTTTAGCATGGCGTTGACATACGGTTTATGTTTCGCATGCATAAAGCAGTGTAGGGAGCACAATTGCCCTATATACTTTCACTTTGGTCTGGATGGTAATGCCTCTTCTGTTCCAGACATTCGGGTACAACCTGCCAAAAGTGGAGCTGGCCCTGGCAATTCTGACATTCACTTCGTCATCGATGGTGACATTTTGTGACAGTGTGCTGCCTATGTATGTGAAGCGTTTCACTGCGTTGAGTTTCTGGTTGTTGACAGTGATGATTGGCTCAACATAAGGCTTTCCAGGCGCAGGTTGATAAAGGACTTCAGTCTTCTTTGTGTTAATTGTCAGACCAAAGTTAGTGCAGGCACTGGAGAACAGGTTAACACTGCGTTTTATGTCATCCTCTTAGGCAGCATTGAGGGCACAATCGTCTGCAAAGAGCAGGTCCCTAATTGTGTCTGTCCTGACCTTGGTTTTTGCCTGAAGCCTCAGAAGGTTGAACAGTTTGCCATCCGTACGGTACCTCAGCTTAACACCAACATCTTCGTTTCTGAAGGCCTCTGTCAAAATGGCAGAGAAAATGATGCTGAATAGCGTTGGGGCCAGGACTCATCCCTGCTTGACACCGTTTGTGACAGGAAAAGGGTCAGATGACTCTCCTCTGTCCTGGACTCTGGCCTTCATGCCCTCGTGGAATTGTTGAACCAAGGAAATGAATTTGCTTAGGCAACCATACTTCTCCATGATCTTCCACAAACCCTCTCTGCCAACTGTGTCGAATGCCATTGTTAGGTCAACATAGGTGGAGAAAAGGTCAGAGTTCTGCTCCTGGCATTTCTCTTGTAGTTGTCTGGCAGCAAAAATTATGTCGATGGTTCCTCGCTCTCTTCGGAAGCCACACTGGCTTTCAGGCAGGCGTATTTGGTCAAGATGAGCTGTGAGGCGGCTTAGCAGGATTCTGGCTAGGATCTTTCCTGCTATAGAAAGCAAGGATATGCCTCTGTGGTTGTCACACACCAGTCTATTTCCCTTTCCTTTATAAAGATGTCCAATGGATGCATCTTTGAAATCCTGCGGATCCTCTCTTGCTCCCATATCAAGAGAAATAGTTGGTTGAGCATTTCAGTTAGGGCTGGTCCCCCTTCCTTGTATATCTCAGCTGGTATGGCATCTGAACCAGGTGCTTTGCCACTTGAAAGTAGACAGATTGCTTTCTAGGTCTCGAGCAAGGTTGGTGGATCATCCAGTGCCTTGTTTGTTGGCACTTGGGGGAGACGATTGATGGCTTCTTCATTGATTGCCGATGGGCGATTAAGGATGTTGTTAAAATGTTCAGCCCACCTCTCCAAGATCTTTCCTTTGTCTGAGATGAGCGTGTTGCCGTCTTTGCTGAGAAGTGGATTTGAGCCTGAGGACTTTGGGCGATACACTTCTCTCAAGGCTTCGTAGAAGTGCTTATAATCATGCCTGTCTGCATAGAATTGGATCTCATCAGCTTTTTTGCTGAGCCAATTGTCCTGCATCTGACGGAGTTTCTGCTGTACAATTCTACGTATATTGTTGAATGCTTCTCTCCTTGAAGTGGATTTTGGGTTATTGAGGTAAGCTTGGTGGAGTTGGTGTTTCTCATCCAGTAACTGCTTGATGACTACGTAATTCTCGTCAAACCAGTCCTTATTTTTTCTGGTCTGGGGTCTCTGTAGCTGAGGTGTAAATCAGCTCTCTAAGTGATGTCCAATCTGCCTCCACTTCTGGTTTTTCGGAGAGGTGGCTCTTAAGCGTTCCTCCAGAGCAATCACGAATGACTGCGTGCCACTGGTGGTCTTCAGCTTGGCAACATTCAGCCATTTGGGGGCCTTCTTCCCTTGCGGGCTTCGTTTAGGCTGAATACGAATGTTGAGCTTGGAGAGGATGAGGCGGTGGTCTGTCCAGCATTCAGCACCGGACATGGACTTGGTCACTCTTACATCCTGTCTGTCCCTCTTCCTAACGATGACATATTCAATAAGATGCCAGTGCTTCGAGCGGGGGTGCATCCATGATGTCCAATTGCGGGTAGGGAGGCGGAAGATCGTGTTGGTGATTAGCAGTTCATGTTCAGCACAAAGTCTGAAACAGAAGAAGGCCATTGCTGTTGCATTGGCCCACTCCATGGTGTCCAAGTACTCCCTCCCAGGCACAGTAGTCCTTGCCAACTCTTGCGTTGAAGTCACCTAACAAGTTGAGCTTGTCCTCCTTTGGAACGTCGGCAATGAGTGCGTGAAGTTCTTCGTAAAACTTTGCCTTGACTTCATCTGGGTTGGTCATGGTTGGGGCGTATGCACTGATGATGGTGACATGCTTCTTACCAGCTAACAGTGGAAGTTTCATGGTCATGAGCCTGTCATTCAGTACCTTGGGTAGTCCAGTCATTTTTCCGACAAGAGTTGTCCTCACCGCAAAGCCAACTCCTGCTTCACGCCGCTCCTCGTTGGGTATGCCACTACAGAAGAATGTGTAGCCGGAGCCTTTTTCACAGAGCTCACCGTCGCCCGCAAGCCTTGTCTCGCTCAGGGCTACGATGTCTATGTTATACCTGGCGAGTTCTTTACCAATCAGGGCTGTTCTCCTCTGAGGTCTATTTGCATCATCTCTGTCCAGGAGAGTGCGCACATTCCATGCGCCCAATGTGAGAAGAACTATCCTCAATTTCTTTTTTATATTTCGACCGCTGGTATAGGGTCCCCACCAGCCGCGGTAAGCTGGCTAGGGAAGGCTGGAGCAGGCAATGTTTAGGGCACCTTTTCTAGCCCCTTCCTCATGCCATGGAGGTGAGCAGTGCACTCCTAAAAAGGGCTGCTCAGTCACACAGGGGGCTGACGGACTCCACCTCTGCTCCGTGTCGGTGAAGAACGACCCAATGCCCTGGTCCGCCTGTGTGCAGTGTCGCGGCTACGGCTCCCAGTGTACTCACACCTGCCGCTTCGTCGCTTGCCTGTCGCCACAGGACTTGGTGGTGAGGTGAGTTATGGGATGGGATGGATGAAAAAAGTAACTTGCGTGGTGACTTGGATTTAAGTGAGAAAGAGTTGCGCAGTTCTTCGATCTCACTCTCTCGCCCGAGACCATCATGATCCAGAGGCACGACAGAGTCGAGACGGCTGGTGATGGAGACGGGTGCAGTGGATGGCCATGATGTCCTGTCTGTCTTGTCATGCCCTTAGCATTCCACCACACTTTGCTGAGACTCGCCTTCTTGACCGTTGACCATCTAGTGGTTCCTCCGCTCAGTCCATCGAGTCCAGTCTTCACGTGCACAGGTAGACATACCTAGGTCTTTGAGGTTTTGAGACCCACGGCTACCCTCACCATGTTTAGCCAGCCAGTCGAAGCTGTTGTCCGGGTGTGGCCACTGCGCACGCTACAGTTTCTAGGAGCCACTGGTGAGAGCTTAGTGTCAAGTGGGGACCAAGAGTGGGAGAACTACCCCCTAGAGAGTACGACGTGTCCCCCACCAGAGGTACTACCCTCCTTAGCACCCCATACACGCCCATGTCCACATAAACTGACCTTGAACGTTCTATTAAATAATCTCAAGTCATATGAACATTTAATAAAGAGTGGCTTTATATGCTAAATTAAATTGTGATGTGTTGTAAATATGTAGCCTGTGCTTCAAAATATTTGTAAATTGCAGAGGCGGAAATTAAAGAATAACAAATCGATTTATATTTAACCGTTTTAGCAACTCAAGATCTTCCTCCTTTTTCCTATATTCTGTGTCCTTGTTTTTTTAAAATATTTTTCTTTTCTTTTCTTTTTTTTATCAGATAGGCTCTAGTCTGTTTTAAGATAGATCTATGAGCCAAAACGTTTACCTTTATTTGTATTAGTTGATAATACAACTTATATTTAGTGTATTCTTACACAAATAGTTTGTGTAATTTGTTTTTTTGTCGCTCAATTAACTTAGGCAGCAAGTTAAAAGTAAGGATTTTCAATGAAATGGAGAAATTAGTGCTGCTATATGGAGTTGAGAAATGGAGAAAAAAGGCTTTTAACCTGACCAGAATCGTTGAGATATAGAGAACAACGGCTGTTAACCTGACAAGAATCGTTGAGACATGGAGATCAACGGCTGTAAACCTAACCAGAATCGTTGAGACATGGAGAACAACGGCTGTTAACCTAACCAGAATCGTTGAGACATGTAGAACAACGGCTGTTAACCTGACCAGAATCGTTTAGACATGGAGAACAACGGCTGTTAACATGACCAGAATCGTTGAGACATCGAGAACAACGGCTGTTAACCTGACCAGAATCGTTGAGACATGGAGAACAAAGGCTGTTAACCTGACCAGAATCGTTGAGACATTGAGAACAACGGCTGTAAACCTGACCAGAATCGTTGAGACATAGAGAACAACGGCTGTTAACCTGACCAGAATTGTTGAGACATGGAGAACAACGGCTGTTTACCTGACCAGAATCGAGTCCTTCATTAAAATTGTCAAAGAAGGATTCTCAGAATTCACTTTCCGGACAAAATCAGCAACTGGGAATTGTTGAGCGGATGAAACCGAAGTACACTGAGGAAGATATTCTTTAATAGCGTTGTTGGTGGATCGATCATACACT
Source organism: Radix auricularia (assembly GCA_002072015.1). Classification (NCBI taxonomy): domain Eukaryota; kingdom Metazoa; phylum Mollusca; class Gastropoda; family Lymnaeidae; genus Radix; species Radix auricularia. The sequence continues at coordinate 146,730 of MUZC01000485.1, forward strand.
AAAAAAACCTGTTTCTAATATTATAAAGTGAGCCCTGAAATGGAACCAACAGTGCAAACGAAAAAGAGGCCGCAAGAAAACACTTTGTGCCGAGAATCGGATTCAGACATCAAGAGAATTGGCAATGAACGGAAGATTCTGGAGAAACTGGCCCAGGATAGGGATGCCTAGATGTCTCTTGTAGGTGGCGTATGAGAAGCTGGCCCAGGATAGAGATGCCTGGAAGTCTCTTGTATGTGGCCTATGAGAGGCTTGCCCAGGATAGAGATGCCTGGAGGTCTCTTGTAGGTGGCCTATTAGAGGCTGGCCCAGGATAGAGATGCCTGGAGGTCTCTTGTAGGTGGACTATGAGAGGCTGGCCCAAGATAGAGATGCCAGGAGGTCTCTTGTAGGTGGCCTATGAGAGGCTGGCCCAGGATAGAGATGCCTGGAGGTCTCTTGTAGGTGGCTTATGAGAGGCTGGCCCAGGATAGAGATGCCTGGAGGTCTCTTGTAGGTGGCCTATGAGAGGCTGTCGAAGGATAGAGATGCCTGGAGGTTTCTTGTAGGTGGCCTATGAGAGGCTGGCCCAGGAAAGAGATGCCTGGAGGTCTCTTGTGGGTGGCCTATGAGAGGCTGGTCCAGGATAGAGATGCCTGGAGGTCTCTTGTAGGCGGCCTATTAGAGGCTGGCCCAGGATAGAGATGCCTGGAGGTCTCTTGTAGGTGGCCTATGAGAGGCTGGCCCAGGATAGAGATGCCTGGAGGTCTCTTGTAGGTGGCCTATTAGAGGCTGGCCAAGGATAGAGATGCCTGGAGGTCTCTTGTAAGTGGCCTATGAGAGGCTGACCCAGGATAGAGATGCCTGGAGGTCTCTTGTAGGTGGCCTATGAGAGGCTGGCCCAGGATAGAGATGCCTGGAGGTCTCTTGTAAGTGGCCTATGTCTTAGGAGTAAGTACAGACACCGAAGATGACCGGTGGATGTTCCTAATGAACGAGAATGCTCAACAACAAACTTAACAACATGCTGTTAGTTTCTTTCTTTTTGCTTAAGTAGGATAGTCCCCTTTTATTTAATAAAAAAAAATCTTTCTAATTATCGTACTTTGAAGCATGTCATGCATAGATAATACTTGTGAATTCAATAGAACCGAAGTGTGTAAATATTTGGCAAGACGTTACTGAAAAAATCGTTACAGTTTAAGAGATAACTCCCTATGTCAAATTTGGAGTTTTTCATAAACTGATAATAATTTCTCTAACAAATTCTGCAAAATATGATAAGTTATTTTAACTTAAATGAAAACATCAACACTGTAATTTGAAAGTGAGGAAGAACATTTTATCTTGTGATATAATTTTATTGCAACATCTGATGCGCATTATTGTGTATTGCCAGTAATCGCTGCACCAAAATGCTCCGAGACAAATATATGTTAACATTGCGTTGTTCTTGGGAAAGGTTAGGATAGAAGGCACGAAAATTAATCTTTTTAATGCAATTTTAAATTTTATATACAAGACTATTCTGTTTGACATTTTATTAAACCTGTGTTAGTTTATTTTTTATTTAATATTTTTTTTTCGTAATTTTAAAATGAAGTAAAACAGAGAGAATGGAAATAAAATTAACGTATTAACTTTTTCATTATTTATACTTACATAAACTTTAAAATAAACTTACAATGGTTAACCTATATGTATGTTCAGCTTTATTTACAAGGTATGAAACGCGAGATGCCATGGAATACATATATGTCAGTGGCATGCCACTGAACTCGATCCCTATAACTAGGGATACAATACCTTTGAAATGTCATAATTTTCCTCCCATCTAGCTAACACAAATTTCGAAATAAGCCTAATCTTGTTTCTATCATATGCTGTTTCTAACTGTTAAAATTAATATCTTATGGTAAATCCTTTTTAAATATCTATCTTTTTAACTGCATAACGTTGATTGCCCTATTTTTATAAGTGTATATATGTGGCATACCCTTAAGCCATATAATTAGTGAGACAATAACGTTCAACTGCTATGATTTTAGTCCCAACAAGTTAAAATAAATTTCAAATAATCCAAAACAATTTCTCTATTTTATTCCACATTTCGACGTTATAAATATAGACATAAGATCAACATAATCGAAACTGAAATAGTTGCTAATATACTATTAGTAAATACTTGACGATTAGTATTTTAAAAAAAAATCATGTTAAGCCTTGTCCCTTTTGAAACTCAGGACGTGTTAGCGCATTTTCGTATTATGTATCAGTACTTATGTTAGATAACAACATTATGTAGTTATCAGTAATTATGTTTAGATTTTAGACATATTTGTATGAATTTTCTTGTGTAATGAATATACCTGAATTTTTTATTTTTTTTAAAGTCATTTCTTTACATTAAATTTTTTTTTTATTTTCTCTTTAATCTAACTACAAGTGGTTTGTGGTCACTGAATTAGGACTCATAAATGAAAGATTCTAAATTGTAATCAGCTAATCGCCCAAATATACCGTCAATTGTTGTTTTAAAGATCGTAGTTGCCAATCTTGGTGAAAGTAGTTGAATGTTGAAGCTTGTTTCGAAAAAGTTTTCAATTTCTGCCCCTGGGCAGCTAAGATCTTGATTGAAGTCACCATAAATGATGACGTAAAACTCTCTAAACTATTACACATATTCTAATGTCGTGAACAAAAAAAAAAAACTAACACTTTTGATAATACTAAGACTTCCGGCAATGGCGGCCGTTACCTGCGCCAGTGTTATCTCTCGATTTGCAATGTTTTTTGGTAGTTTTATCGGGGTTTTTTAACGGATCGAGTAACTGAGTGTTGATGCACAAATGGTAGGTCAGGACATACAAAAAACATATATACATCATGGGTCTAGGACTTATGGTTGCTGAGATCTAGGGTGATGACAGACGGACGGACAAAACGGGTGCAATAGCGCATTCGACTTCTCGTAAATGCGCTAAAAATTATTACTACGTAGCCCAACCATTGACATCTTTTAATCACAAGTGACATTGTTAAGAAATAATTCATAGTACCAGCACTTAGCAATGAAGAACAAAGTTTGGTAAAGTAAAGTAGTTATCGACTGCGCTAATATATATATTTATAAAAATCAAAGTATGTCTGTACGTGTGTGTGTGTGTGTGTGTGTGTGTGTGTGTGTGTGTGTGTGTGTGTGTGTGTGTGCTTGTCCATTGTAACTGACTAACCTATTCATCCGATCGTCATGAAATTTTTTAAGACTGTTGAGTAACCTCACAGAATGGTAACTGGATACTTTTTTTCTCAATCTAACACTAATCGGGCGCCGGGGGCTCTAAATGTGAATTTTTGCTTATATGAGCTATATAAAAATAATTTAATCGCTAACTACTTGCTATATTGATTGATATTAGCCAAAATTTGGAATTAAGTTCTTGATCGCCATTTTGAAAACACTAAACTCCTAATGGCAACTCCTTCGAGGCTGGGGCCCACATACGTGTTTTCTTAAATGTTCAAGAGTTTTAAAATTATACAATTATTAAAGGTCTTGATAAATAATGATAAATGTATCCATTATTATCCATCTTAAAATAAACAGTTGATTTGAGCGTTATATATTGCCCTGAATGGGCCCCTGGGGCCCATAATGTCGTTTTTCGCCTATTTAAGCTATATACAAATTAGTTTAAGCGAATGCTACTTGCTACATTGTTGGATCTTAAACAAACGTGATATATAAATACTGGATAGTCAATATTAAAATATTATAGGGCACTAAACACCTAGTGGCAACTTTTTCAGGGTTAGGGGCCCAAAATACCAGTTTTAGTAAACGTTTAAAATTGTATCCCTCAATTTAATTATAAAAGTTCTTAACAAATAATGATAAACGTATCTATTATTATTCATAATGAAATCAACAGGTGTTTTGAAATTGATATCTTGCCTTGAATGGGCCCCTGAGCCCTTAATCACATTTTTTTCTAATATGAGCTATATAGCATTTAGTTTATGCGTTATTTACTGAGTAAATGAATGGATCTTAACCAAACTTTGTATACAAAAACTATGTATCCCATATTAACATAATAAAGGGCAATGGACTTCTAATGTTTATTTCATCGGGGCCTTGGGGCCTGAAATGTCTTTTTCGTAAAATTTAAATATATTTTTCCCATTCATTTTTTAACAATTTCGATAATATATACATAACGAAACGGAATAAAAATGAACAGGTTTTTTAAATTGAAATCTTTAACTGAATGTGGTGGGGGCCCCTACATATGTTTTTCCTTCTTTATCTATCTCTATATTGTGTGTGTGTGTGAGTGTATGTCCTTTAAAGCTGACTAAAACGTGTATCCCATCGTCATGAACATTTTTAAGACTGATGAGTACTCTTCCAAAATAGTAACTGCTACTTTTTCTCTCCATTTAACACTAAAAGGGCACCGGGGGCTGATAATGTCATTTCTTTGCTAATATGAGCTATATAAAATTTAGTTTAAGCGCTAACTACTTGCTATATTGATGGATCTTAACCAAATTTTACAATTACATTCTTGAGAGCTAATACTAAAATACCATAGAGCACTTAACCCCTAATGGCAGCCCCATCGCTGCTGGGGCCAAAAATACCTGTTATTGTAACCCTTTGTCATTTTATGCCCCAATTTAATTATTAAAGGTCTTGACTAATAATGACACACTTATCCCTTATTATCCATATTCATATTCACATAAACATAATATTTGAAATTGACATCTTACCTTGAATGGGCCCACGGTCCCTTAATATATATTTGTTTCATTTATAAGCAATATAAAAATTAATTTATTCATTACCTACGGAGTAAATGAGAGGATCGTAACCAAACTTTGTGCACACATTTGGTAGCCCATATTAAATTACTTAAATGCAACATATTTAGAACTCCACGAGTTTGTTTTCATAATACAAAATAAATAATACAAAGTGAGATGCTAGATTTTTATTTAAAATGGCTTTCATTTTAACGATTGTAACTCTTAATAAAATAAATATATTCTTTATTTATCTAGCTAATAGATCTGGGGCAGGGGTGTGTGTACTGTGGCCTTTTGACCTCATGCGGACGTTGGCACGAAAATTGCAGCAATATGAGAGCTTGTAGCCGTAGGCACAAAAGGTTCAGCCTTGAAAATATGTTCAAATTATGATAAACTACAGTGGTCAATTATTAATATTTTATTTACTTTAATATGTTAAGTTGTAAATGAAATATTAAATATTCTTTGACACTCTTAAGCCCTTGTTATAGCGAGAGTAATTACAACTCTGACAGCTGTAGCGTTATTTGCAGTGCTTGTCACTCATATACATACATTGTAGCTGATGAGGGCAGGTTGTAACTCATATACATACATTGTAGCTAATGATGGCAGGCCATGAAGTGAGACCCTAATACTGACGCGCGCCAAAACCATATGGTGCGCACATTCGCTATATCGTGCTAGTTCTGTGTAACCGTAGAATAAAAGATGAAATTCCTGCTACGTTTTTTTTCAGGCGTCCTCAAAGCGATATTGCTGGAATTCGTAGAACGTTTTCAGGATGTCGACAAGATCTAAAAAATATGAGAATCATTGCTACTCCACATTTGGTTGAGACAGAGATTGGTAATCTGTATGTCCAAATGGAACTTATTGAGATTTGAAAATAAAATAACACACAGGTTGTGAGTAAATAATGAGGGGAAATATCTACTTTAGACATGAATGTAGCTGTGGAGTATCCCAAGCGAAATAGCAAGAAACCCTCTAATGGTATTGTGAGACACTAACATGTTTGAAGCGTCATTTTCATTATTTTCATTGAATTATCTCAATAACAAATATCGTGCTCGACTGCTAGAAACCAATCTGGTGTAAGGAATAAGACAGATGATCTCCAGCGAGTGACCGGACATTCCGTGAACATCCAAGTGCAAGACAGACACTAATATCTGAACTCTGGACTTCTAAGTTACATGGGCAGTGTTAATAGAACAGCTTTACACTTATTCAGTAATTGTGTTCTCAGTGTACTAATGCAACTTAAAAATATCCTTATGTTGTACGTGAGTGTCATGATGCTAGGAAACTGTTAGGTTTATTTGACAATGTTCAATATAGTAGAAATATAAGAAAATATAAACTGAAATGTTTTTGTTTGTAATAAAGCACTGTGTTTGACTCAATACGTCATGATGACGTCATTATTATATCGCGTTTACCATCATAAGAGCTCAACTGTTCGATTTTAAGTGAAAAAATTTTGGCGGCCGCAGATATAGTTTTTGTATTGTTAAATTTCTTGTTTAATTTTTTTTATTTTGCCGTAGATATAGTACATTTTTTTATATTGCCGTAGATATAGTAATCTTTTATAATGCCATAGATCTAGTAATTTTTTTATATTGCCGTAGATATAGACATTTTTTTTTTATTGCCGTAGATATAGTAATTTTTTTATGTGGCCGTAGATATAGGTCTAGTAATTTTTATATTTTTTTTTAATGCGGCCGTCAATGACACAAATGTTACGCACCCCTACTCTAGGTTGTTTTAGTGGTACTTAGTTAAAACTAACTTGCAAAGGTGTATGTAACTCATTGCACGTTTATTTTAATTATTTAAACATTTTAATTATCACGAGAAAATGGTTTTTCATTTTTAAAAAAAAAAAATTGTAAAGAAAATGATGTAAAAATAATATTTGCCCCTATACTTTTCCACCTATTTCTTTTTAAATAAGAAAAATAAAATAAAACATCAACAAAACAACACATAGACGTATATTGAATATGATTTAAATCAGTTGGGTTTTTTTTGTTGTATTTTTTAAAAAATATATATCTAAATGCGGTATAGTAAACTTTCTCTCAACTGGTGAAGTTCATCATTTTTTTGGTCACTAAATAAAATTAAGAAATATATAATAATAAAAAAAAAATATATGACACATGAGTGCCATTTTTTAAAAGGTTACGATTCTTAATATACACTTTGAGGCATACAAACCATTAAGCTGAAAGAAAGAAACAAATTATGAAGTTATTTTAGTGAATATTAAGAATAACATCTAAACAAATTTGTATAATTCTATCATAATAAAATATTTATCATCTCATTATTTAAATAAGAACAAACCAGATTATTCTTAATGCCATTATATTAGGAGTTAATCATTTCTTCGAACAAATTTGGATATCGTGACAACCAGACTGACAATAGAAGATGACCCAATGACCTGTCCAGCAGCAGTTACACAATGGTCAGTTATCATGTTCCATCAGATAGAACACAGAAATAAAATGGACATAAGCAGCTCACTATTGGTGTCATTATCTCCAGTTATCCTCAGATTTAAAAAAAACAACAACAAAAAAACACGCACACACACACACACACTGACACACACACGCACACACTCACACACACACTCACACACACACACACTTACACACTCACACACACGCACACGCACACGCACGCAAGCACGCACGCACGCACACACACACACACGCGCGGACACACAGACACGCGCACACACACACACGCACCCACAAACACACGCACCCACCCACCCACACACACTCACACACACACGCACACGCACGCACGCACACACGCACGCACGCACGCATGCGCGCACACACACTCACGCGCGCGCGCACACACAGACACGCACACACACACACACGCACCCACACACACACACACACACACACAAACAAGCTCAGGGTTCTCATTGATTCTAAATTCTAGTAAATTAAACTATTCAATAATATTTAATTCATTTTTTAATTTCCTAAAACTCTCGTTTATTTTCATGGCAAGTTTAAATACAATTCAATTGAAACTATAAAATTAAAACATTTACATTTTAGTGTCACCACTTTTGATGGTGTCACCCGAGCTGTTAACACCTCCCACACCTTTAGTGAGAAGTTGTATGTCCAGTAGGATAATTGTACTGCTTTTTAATATATAAAAAACACAGTAAAAATTAAATATTTATACTATAAATCCTTTACATACGAGACATAACTATAAATATGTTTATTATAATGCAGAGGTCAAATCATTTCGAAATTACAAACTGTTATATATATCTCGTAAAACATGTTTAATATAATTCGCATCGATCTTTAATATATTTGTAAAAAGTATTTTCAATATAATGCGCACCTTATTGTGTGAAAGGAAATGTTGTTGCACATAAAACGCACCACGACATTCTTTCTCAAAAATTAATGTGATATATAGAGATAAATCAAATAATTTAAAAACTTATGAATTCAAGTATAGTCTAGTAAATTCCCTTTATCTGAACGTTAAATCCCTTTTTTTTTAAATATTGGTACGAGTCTGCTTGCAAAATTTCAGCTCGCTTGCGTAAGAGGAAATTTATAAAAAATCCACCCAAAATTGTTTCGGCTCGCACGTACGGCTCAGAAACCACAATTTAATGTAAAGGATTTTTAAAAAATATCTTTAAAAAAAAACTAAAAGTTATTAAATTTTTGTCTAAAAACTTTACAGTATATTTTGAGCATGTGTTGCTTTAGATTTCTTACCTGATTTAATAGATTCAACATACATTTTATACAAAGATTAGATATTTTAAACTAGATAACGCCTTAGTAAATATTAAAACGTTTAGTAATAAGAATTGTGTCTCTACAAATAAATAGCAAGTTTACACATTAGTATGTAATATAATAATTATAGTGTTGTTTAAAAGAAATGAGCAAAACAATGTCATTTAATTTCCATTTTTTAATGAAAATTACTACAACTAGTTGGAATCAAATGCAAAGTCTTTTAAAAGCTGTAAAGTAAAAACACTTTAATTTGACTCCATGTCTTACAATATTTCTGATTCCATCTTAATTAATATAATTATTCTTTAAACTATAGAGGGTCTATTCTAATACTTTAAAAGTTCTCTTGACAGCCATCCTACATGTTCTTATTGTCTCGTCTCTCTTGTAGTCTCTCTCAGCCCATTATTGACAGAATCACAAGCATGCATTTAAATGTTATACATAAGAAAGAAGTAAAACAAAATATATTTTATTAAAAAACTCATTGATAGCTTCGATCGCTATGCTAAATTTAATATTTATTATTGTTATGAATGTCTGTTTTATTTTTTAAACAACTATCTAAAATGTATAAACAACTTATTATTATTTTTATTAAAAAGAAAACTTGACGTATGCATTAGAATGGTGTCTTGTCTAATGACTCATCTAATGGTGTCTTGTCTAATGACTTATCTAATGGTGTCTTGTCTAATGACTTATCTAATGATGTCTTGTCTAATGACTTATCTAATGGTGTCTTGTCTAATGAATTATCTAATGGTGTCTTGTTTAATGACTTATCTAATGGTGTCTTGTCTAATGACTAATCTAATGGTGTCTTGTCTAATGACTTATCTAATGGTGTCTTGTCTAATGACTAATCTAATGGTGTTTTGTCTAATGACTTATGTAATGGTGTCTTGTCTAATGACTTATCTAATGGTGTCTTATCTAATGACTTATCTAATGGTGTCTTGTCAAATGACTTATCTATACAGACGCTCTTTCTACATTGAAGCATATTGCATCCATAGACCATTTCCATTGTGTGTAAGAATAGGGCAACAAGCCAACAAGGGAAACAGAAAGCTGACCAGTCACGTGGCTAATAAAACTAATAAACAATCAGACAAACAAACAAGGGTATGTTAGTTTTGGCTGTCTGTTGGTGGGTAATTTGCTAAATGTTTCTTTTAGAGTTATGTGGGTTAGTCTTCTGGACTAAAAAAAAAAAAAAAGAAACACACATTTTTTTGCATTTCGCGCAGTTTTACGGATGTCACGCATGGCTTTTTTTAATAAAAAAATAGAACTGACATATATTAACATGAAGTAAATTAATGACAGAAGAAATCGTGGATTTCTAAAAAATGTTAATTCCTAATTTATATATATGTATCTGTAAATATATATGTACCACCTGTTGTGTCCATCAAAGATCCACAAGGTTTTATTTTATTTCAGGTTTACATTAACAGTGATATCAGATATTAGGGGTTGTAGGTGCAACTACTTTTTTCCAAGAGCTAAAGTAACTTATCCTTGTTTTAGAAATACGAATTATTTAATTTCCCGAAATGCAACAAAAGTAATTTATAATTATAAATCTTTAAACCATCGTTTATACATAGTTATCTATTCCAAAATTTAAATATACGCTAAAAATGACGTCATATAATATTATATTACAGAGAAATACACCAGACGATTTTAAAATTACTATTTACATTTTTATAATTTTAAAAGTAATCTTTAATGTTTAAGTATTTTCTCATCACCTGATGCAAACCTTGTATTAAAATAAAGTTTAAACAATGACGTCAAAGCGTTACTGATACAATGAGTGAGTTAGTGGCTTGTGTTATTATGTGATTTTTTATCTTGTTTAAAATAATCTTTTAAAGATTCTTTTTAATGGTTTTTATGGACTTTGTTTTCGACGAAATCATTGACGTGATTTATCGAGATTCTGTATTCTGTGTCCTTGTTTGTTTGTGTTTTTCTTTTCTTTTCATTTTTTATCACATATGCTCTAATATGTTTTAAGATATATGTAAGTAATTATTGATGTTATTTTACTGATGAAGGTTGAGACAAAGCGCTTACCATTATTCGTATTAGTTCATAAATCAAACTTCAAGTTATTGTCTTCTTACACAAACTGTTTGTGTCATTTGTTTTTTTGTTTGAAAAGCTTTATGCAGTCCCATTCTGTATGATTTATTGAGATGAAAAGCGTGACCTGTTTTCGCTAAAAATTCGTGAGGGCATTCAAGTAGTGGAAGCCATCCACACAGCTAGGAGTGAGAAAAAGAAGAGCCATGAGAAAGGGAAAGGGGGGAAGAGGGCGAACAGAAGCCATGTATATATATTGACAAGATTTATTGACGTGAATTTGGTACTTGATTTATTGACGTGATTTATTGACATAAATTATATTTTAGTATGATTTAGCTTTCCTAGAATATGTATCTTAGTTTAGATAATATTATTTGTGATCTGAAATAGTCCACTCTTTAAGGCTGTAAGTACACGACCACACCAAGTGTCATGTAAAACTTTGGTGTTTGGGAAGATAATAGAAAAACAAGGCCGATTAACTTTCTATATTTAAACATTTTTTACCACAACATTCTGTGGGTAGGAAGAAATCAATTTATATGGCCCCAAGATAGTATATTATCATGTTAATTTATAAAATTTACCAAAACTTACAAACATCTTAAAATAGTTATTATATTACTTTTAAATTAAGTCATATGACTTCTTTCATTAAAGTTTAATGTTCTCGTTTATTAAAACTTCAGCTTAAGTACGTATAAAAAGTTATTAACATTTAGCACACGGTAGCATAAACATTACAACTTAATCTCATGTCCGAATTAACATTTATTAAAATTTAAACTCAGTCAGGATAAACACTTATTAAAATAGTATCAACTTTAAAAAGATTAAATAAGAATGATAAACGCCATAAACAGCATATTTTAATAACAAATAATGATCATAGCAAAATAACAATTAGCTATAAATGCTTAAGATTATTAGCTTCAAATTGTTTGATGGCATAAGTTGTTTACAAATATTTATTGAAATACAGCAATAATTGTATCCTATTTTTTGTAGCAATTGTGTCTCAATTTTGTCATTGAGAAGGAACACTTTATCTTAAAATAGAATTTCATTGCAACTTCTGATGCGCATTATTGTTTATAGCCCATTAACTCTGCACCACAAAGCTCCGATAAAATACATGTTAATATTAGGTTGTTCTTTAGAGAATTTAGTTAGAAGTTTATTTTAAATTTTTAAACGTAATTTTTTATTTTTTACTAGCAGACCCGGTCGTGCGTTGCAACGATCTCAGTAAAAATGACAATTTAAGAATCCTATGAGTGATATGTTTTAGAAACAATTATGCCAGAAAGCTACACTGAAGTGCGAAAAAAAGTCCAAGTTTCATGGCAAACAGATAAATAAAATAATAATTTAAAAGCTTTAAAAAAAAAGTGATACTTTGTACTCAAGCTATGTTTCTCAATATAGTGTAAAATTGCTTTGGAGAATTAAATTGTTAACGTGCATTACAAGAAATTTGAGGCCGCCTACCCGAAGGAATGAACATAAAGAGTTCAGTTTCCTAGAGTAATTATTTATAGACTCTTAAATTTTTATAAGCCAAAAAAAACAACAACATTAAGGGCCCTAGGGCCCATTCACGACAAGATATAAAGCTTAAAACGATCTCAGTAAAAATGACTATTTAAGAATCCAATGAGTGATCTGTTTTAAAAACTACTATGCCAAAAACCTACACGAAAGTATTCAAAAAAGTCCAAGTTTCCTAGCAAATGGATAAATAAATCTATATATATATATATATATAAAGCTTTGAAAAAAATAAAGGAAAAAAAACAAAATTAAGGGGCCGGGTTCTAAAATAAGTGATGATATATTATTTTTTTAATCGCCATTGTACTCAAGCTTTGTTTCTCTATATCTTGTAAAATTGTTTGGGGAATTAAATTATTAACGCGCATTACAAAAACATTTCGGTATGCCTTCCCCGAGGGAATGGACATTAAGAGCTCAGTTCCTTATAAAAAATATTTATAGACTCTTAAGTTTTTATGTACTAAAATTGGCAAGATCCGTTATTTTCTTAGTAACTTAAACTAACACTAATTTTTGTAAAGGTAATATTAAGGAAAAAACAACACTTAGGGGCCCCTGTGCCCATTCTGCGCAAGATGTCAATTTAAAAAATCTGTTCATTTTAATTCAGTTTCATCATTCATATATATTCCTATAGATTGTTAAAAATTGAATGGGGAATATATCTTAAGCATATACCAAAAACAGACATTGGGGGCCCCCGGCCCAAAAGTAAATTACATTAGAATTTTAGTGCCCTATAGAATTTTATTATGGGCTACCAAGATTTTGTTAACAAATTTTGGTTAAGATAAATTCTTTTACACAAAACCTAACGCATAAAATAAATAACAGAAAAGAAAGACATGATGGGGCTCATTTAAAACCAGATGTAAAGTTGAAAACGATGTTCATTTCAATTTGCATGATAATGGATATATTTGTCGTTGATTAAATATAGATTTGACAAAATCTCTTAAACATTAACCACCCCCTCCCCTAAAAAAGACTATTGGCACCCCCAGCCCCGAACAAATGGTCATTACAACTCAGGACCTTATAATATTTTAATATTGGCTATCAAGTTTTTTTAAAACAAAATTTGGTTAAGATTCATCGATTTACCAAGTAGCTAGCGCTCAACCTAATTTTCTATTGCTCATATAAGCAAACAATGTCATTAGGAGCAACCGGCGCCCCTAGTGTGTTTAATTGACGAAGAAAATTACCTGTTAACTTCCTGGGGTGTACGCAATAGTCTGCAAAAGTCTCATTACGACCTAATACATGGTTTAGTCAGCTATAAACCAGCACCGATTTGTCTGCTATTAGGGGTTAAGTGCTCTATTTTATTTTAATATTGGCTATCAAGAATATAATTGCAAAATTTGGTTAAGATCCATCAATATACCAAGTAGTTAGCGCTTAAACTAATTTTTATATAGCTAATTTTAGCAAAAAAAATGACATTATCGGCGCCCGGCGCCCCTTTAGTGTTAAATGGAGAAAAAGAGTAGCAGTTACCATTCTTGAAGGGTACTCATCGGTCACAAAAATTTTCATGACGATGGGATACATGTTTTAGTCAGCTTTAAACGACATACAATCACACATACACAATATAGAGATAGATATAGAATGGAAAACATATTTAGGGGCCCCCGGCCACATTCAATACAAGATGTCAATTTCAAAAATCTGTTCATTTTTATTCAATTTCATTATGAACATATTTATCGAGATTGTTAAAGAATGAATGCGAAAAATATCTTAAAAATTTAAGAAAAAGACATTTGGGGCCCCCCGGCCCCGATGAAATGGACATTAGAAGTTCATTGCCCTTTATTATGTTAATATGGGATACAGAGTTTTTTTAATAAAAAGTTTGGTTAAGATCCATTTATTTACTCAATAACTAAAGCATAAACTAATGTTTATATAGCTCATATTAGAAAAAAATGAGATTAAAGGCCCCAGGGGCCCATTCAAGGGAAGATATAAAGTTCAAAACATCTGTTCATTTCAATACGGATAATAGATACATTTATCATTATTTGTTAAGAATTTTAATAATTAAATTGAGGGATAAAATCTTAAACGTTTACTAAAACTGGTATTTTGGGCCCCCAACCCTGAAGAAGTTGCCATTAGGAGTTACGTGCCCTATAATATTTTAATATTGACTATCCAGAATTTATATACAAGTTTGGTTAAGATCCATCAATGTAGCAAGTAGCCAGCACATAAACTAATTGTATATAGCTTATATAGGCAAAAATGACATTAAGGGCCCCAGGAGCCCATTCAGGGCAAGATATAAAGTTCAAAACAACAGTTTATTTTAAGATGGATAATAATGGATACATTTATCATTATTTGTCAAGACCTTTAATAATTGAATAGTGAAAAAAATCTTACACGTTTAAGAAAACAGGTATTTTTGGCCCCCAGCCTCGAAGTAGTTGCCATTAGGAGTTTAGTGCACTATACTATTTTAATATTGACTATAAAGTATTTATATACCAAGTTTGGTTAATATCCATCAATGTAGCAAGAGCTATCGCTTAAACTAATTTTTATATAGCTTATATAGGCAAAAAACGACATTAAGGGCCACAGGGGCCCATTCGGGGCAAGATATAATGCTCAAAACAACTGTTTATTTTAAGATGGATAATAATGGATACATTTATCATTATTTGTCAAGACCTTTAATAATTGAATAGTCAAAAAAATCTTAAACGTTTAAGAAAACACGTATTTTGGGCCCCCAGCCTCGAAGGAGTTGCCATTTGGAATTTAGTGCACTATGGTATTTTAATAATGGCTATCAAGAATTTAATTGCAAAATTTGGTTAAGATCAATCAATAAAGCAAGTAGTTAGTAATTAAATTATTTTTTATTTAGCTCATATAAGCAAAATTTCACATTTAGGGCCCCCGGCGCCCCTTTAGTGTTAGATTGAGAAAAAAAGTAGCCAGTTACCATTCCGTGAGGGTACTCAACAGTCTTAAAAATTTTCATGACGATCGGATGAATAGTTTAGTCAGTTACCACGGACAAGCACAAACACACACACACACACACACACACACACACAGACATACATTGATTTTTTTATATATAGATATATTACCGTGTACCATTATTAGTATCTTATGTTCATTTAATTATTTTTTTTTAAAATATAGTTTTATAGTAGTTTAAGCTAATGTTCACAAAAATAAAATGTACATAAACAATTGATTAGAACTATTACATTATTTAAATTAACATTAGCTATTAAATAAACTTATTAAGGGTATCTTATGTGTATGTTTAACAATATCAATACATGATGATACACTTTCAGTTGTTAATACATTTATGTAAGTGGCATGCCACTGAACTCGATCCCTATATTATTAGGGATACAAAGACATTCAAATGTAATGCTTTTTGCCCCAATCAATTAACATTACATCCGAAAAAACCTAATCGTGTCTCTAGTTTCTGTTATTTCTCAATTTATAATGATCCCAACGATTGAAAACTAACGTAGAAATAAAATCAACATAATTTTAATTGATTTAGTTACTAAAATAACAATAGTAAAAATCTTTAAAATTAAATTATCTTTGGTCTCATACCGTGAATGTTGTCTAATGTCTTCTTCTGTGAAACAATTGATAGTTATGTATTTACATTATATATGTGTTATCATACATCAAATGTTGTCTAATGTCTTCTTCTGTGAAACAATTGATAGTTATGTATTTAAATTATATATGTGTTATCATACATCAAATGTTGTCAATGGTCTTCTGTTAAACAATTGATAGTTATGTATTTAAATTATATATGTGTTATCATACATCAAATGTTGTCAATTGTCTTCTGTTTAACAATTGATAGTTACAATGTAAAAAATGCAATGTATTCTAACACTTATATACCGTTATTTTACACGAAACGGCTGTAAATGAATTATTTTTACTGTTTTTGTAAAAAAGAAACAGTAAGATAATGTAATTTATTATCATTTACAATAAAATCCGGTATTAATTGATGCTGTAAATATTAAACCGTTTTTTAACACATTTATACTGTTATTTAACACTAAATGGTTGTAAATGACTACTTTCCCTGTTTTTGCTATTTTTTAACAGTAATGGAATGTAATTAATGATCGTCTATAAATAATTTCAAATATAGTTTATATATAAATGAATGTGAGACATTTAATGACTTACTAAACATTTTAGTTTTAGTATCCGACGGATTAGGAGCGACATAATTATTTTGGAGGTTGTTGGGTTTACTGCCTTGAAGGACAATGACAATATATTTTTGCCAAGTGCCCAAAGTGTTGTGTTTTCACCCTTATATGAGCTTTAACATATTTTAAACATTAGCTATACTAACTGGGTAAGTGGAATGATCTTGACCAAACTTGGTTCATGAGTACTTAATTAAGGGTCCATATTAAGATACTGTAGTTTGCAGGGCATTAAATTCACATTATCAATTCCTTTTGAGCCTTTTGGAAACAAAAATATTAGAAACATTTTATTAAATTTAAATTGAGTTTTAATCGATCAAATTAATTTTAATCAATTATTTTTTTAAAAGATTAATCAATTTAATTAATCGTTTATTTTTGTTAATTTATATATTAGGGATGCGGAAATTAAAGATTAATTAATTGATGTATCGTTAAAATTTTAATGAATTAGAATTTTTCGATCTCCAATAATATGTTACTGATTGGTCGATTAATTGTTTAGAGTTTAATATATAATAACAGAATCCAAAGTATGAATAACAAATTTAATAAATAATAGATTTCCAAGATAATTAATATGATCAGCAATAGACTGTCAATAGACGTGGTTTTAATTGTACAACTTGCAACAATTGTGTCCACTCAAACTTAATGTTTTTATTTTCTTATGTAAGCTATATAAATATTTTTTATTCACTCCATTTAAATTAAATGTTGGAAAGGTGTTGAGTAGGTCGACAATCACGCAAAGAAGGCCTGTAGCCTGTAGGCCAAAAAGCAAAGGTGGATAGTATTTTTTAAATATAAACATTTCTTATAGTCTTCTTTGAATCTCTTCTTTTTCTGCAGTTAATGCTATCCGTGACACCAAAGCTTGTTTTATTTAAAACTGCAGGGTTTTTAAATTTAAAAAGTTGCAGAGTTTAGACTCGGGAACTCTAAACGCTTAATTTGCGGCTTAATTAATTTTAATTAATGTATTTTTTAGGGCTGATATCGATTAAATTAAATTTAATCGTTAACTTTTGAAAAATTACCTATTAATTTATCGATAATTTTGTTAAGGCCAGAAATAAAGATGTATGACGTCATTAAACTGACAATTTCAAGGGTAGTAATAAAAACAGTTAATTGATATTTTTATTTAGTTATTTTTAAAACATAGTTAACACTGAAAATAAGTGAAATAACGTATTAAAGTTTAGGTACATGAATGAAAATTTCTAATTAATTTTAAAATATAAAAGTAATACAGCCATATAGAAATTGTTTGATGATTAAAAAAAAA